>JAOTQE010069514.1:0-17186 GCA_025631205.1 Nesometra sesokonis
GCACTTGGAACTCAATTTTGTATACAAACAGGGATTAACTTAGCCTGTATTTAGAGTATTTTCATATTCTTTATAGACTGTACAATTATATGTTAAGATTTTTTTTAAATTTTTTTTTTATGTACTGTATCCACTTTTAATTTTCATATGGACTATGTCTGAAATAAAGTGAATTGATTGATTGATTGAATAGAGAGCTAAATTTACCTCCTGGACTGATTGAGTGATTCTCTGATGATCCAATGGAGCAATGTTTTCCACCGTCTCTTCTCGCGTTGCTACTGGCAACAAGACTGGCGATCCTTCTCTTGATAAGCTATCAGGCGTGAACGTTCCTGGGAAATTAGCATGGTGTGTCGGAGATACTGGCGCTGACCTGTGTAATATAGGTAAATAATGGGGTAAATGAAAAAAACAATTGTAAAAATCAAGAAAAAAAGTGCATAGAGTAAAAGGTGTCAAACCAATGGTCATGCGTCAAAAGTTGGCTGGCTTTTAGTCACACACCAAATTTTCAGTCGCAAAACGATCATAACTCAATAACTACACTCCCTACCATATCAGGGAATCCAGTAAGAATATAACCCACAAACATAGAAGAACGTATTTCCAGTGAGGTCTTTCTAGTGGTGAGGTGGTGATTGGGCAGTACACCGAGGAGAATATCTCCACTCTTTTCAGTAAGGGAATATTATGTTCTTTATCTTGCACATGAACCATGTTGTACACAGCACCATTGACTTAATGTCTCATTCGAAAGACTGTACACTATTAACTTGTATTTCGTCCATCCAGCCAAAACACAAGGAGAGTATTCAATAGAACCAGTTTATTTTAGAGGTAAATTTACATATGTTTGGTTACACAATTTTGAGGCTATAAAAGGTATAGTTTTGCATGAAAATCAATACACTTAAACCTCCGTATGCAGACATCTCTCGTAAGTTGACACCTCCCATATCAGCTACTCATTCAAAAGGGTGTTTGTTCTTCCTATGTAATTAGTGCATTTCGTACCTCTAGTAAAATGCCAGCTCCCGTAAGCGGTTGCGGACACTTTTTGTCTTCAAATTTATAATTTTTTTACGTTAATTTATCTCCCATAAGCGGATATCCGGCAAAATTTAGTGATTTTTCTGTACAGCAAAACAACTTTACAATTTTCTGTACAAAATCTTTATACTGTAATGGTAGAAAATTATATTACTGCACCAACTGATCTTAAAAATGATAAAATATTTTGTAAAATATAGAATGCAGTGTCTTGAACTTTGAGAGGCCATTTGTGTTGAGAAGGCTGCAAAATATGGGACATAAGCACGTAACTTTTACAACATTTGCCCTCTATTGACTGTAATTGTCGTAAGCGGACACCTCCCATAAGCAGACACTTTTCCTGGACCTGATGTTCAACATTACCCGGAATAAATTCAATAATTACCTTGATGACACGCCACCAAACGGTGTCCTAAAACATGGTACTCCTCGCTGTCTACGCCGCCTCCATGCCTGTTCCGTTAACTTTGCTTCAGAAGCCGGATCTAAGCGCCAGAATGACCCCTTTCCCGGTTCTTCTTGCGACCGTGGGACTTTCAAGAAATATCGATTTAAAGACAAGTTATGCCTTATTGAATTCTGAAATTTTAAAATGAAATATTAAAATAAATTATATTGCATTCATTTAACATAGGTCAATGTTTAGAAATATGATTTGTTTATAAATTTTAGTTTAAGCTCAGTCCAGACTATCAAATTTATTTAACAAAAAAATGTCACATGCCTATATATGGTCATGATTAACACCATGACCATACATAGAAATACCATTACCATATATGGGTATCATCAAAGTTTTTTGTCAAATAAATTTGATAGTCTGGATTGAGCTTAAGAGTTGTAGAAGTGGCCATCCAGGGGCGTATCTGGAATTGGGAAGAGGGTGTTCAAATCAAAATTAGCTTTTGTCAAGCAAAAACATAAAGAACCGCAATTCCCCTATTTGACACGTTCTATGATAGATCTACTTGGATATTGAGACTTAAAAGATTTCAAAGCTTTTGTGCATCTTTTACTATAGCTTGTCTCACAGGCCTTATGGTCAGGTTTATTCACCTTAATTGCTTGATTCCTTTTAAGGCGCTATTGATGTCCCATACTTAATTATTTTAGTTTAGCCGTAAGGCCTGTTAAAAATCCATCCATGAATGAAGCTCTTCGGTAATGCCAAACTTTGATATGAGAGAGTGATGCAATGGTATTATCATGTGATTTTCGAATTCAATCAAGCGTGACAATTTACACCCATATATCGGGTGTGAATCGTCACACTTGAATTGTTTTAACAGGCCTTATGGCTAAACTAAAATAAGCGAGTATGAGACGTCAATAGCGCCTTAAAAGGAATCAAGCAATAAAAGTGAATAAATCTGACCATAAGGCCTGTGAGACAGGCTACTCTTATTACTAGGTACATACAGGTTATATTTCAGTGGGTGATTAGACCAGTGTAAAGCGTAAAAAGCGTAAGTGTAAGTATAAAAGCGTATTTACGCTTGCTTATGTATCATTTTACTCGTCTTTTTAAACCTTTGCGCACATAATGTATAAGAATGATGAATAATAAAATTGAATTGAATTGAATTGTGTTTCTGCAGCCTACTTTTAAATTGGTTTACAGACAGTCAACAATTGAGTTAGAGGAATTAATGTCTTTATAGGTCTTTTCTCTAATAGTATTTCTTTTCCTCTGAAGGGATGATCATTTCCTCTGAAGAGAGGTGATGGTTCCCTCAATATTCGTATTTCTGATTTGATTAGTTTATACCTCTAAAGGGGTACTCAAGAAGCTAAGCACCGCCTTGAGTCTATCAGTGCCATCTTGAATTTTTTTTATAACCACAGCTTCTCATGCAACAATTTTCTTGAATATGGGTAAAATATAAATGTTTACCTGCCAACCCTTGTCTGCTGTTCTATAATATGGATACGTTTTTGTAATATATGCATAAATCCCGCTGAGTGTCAACTGTTTGTCCTGCATCGAAGTGATAGCCTGAACGATAAGCTGAGCGTACGAATATGGCGGTTTTGTATCTTCTCGCGGGCTTCCCATATCTGCACTGGATACAGGACTCTCAGATTTCTCTTCCGTGGCTGCGGCAGCTGCGAGTGCTACTGCCCGTAGGTCAGGCGTCAGGCTATGTCTGTTACCTGACCTTGGACTTGTGGGACATGAGTTCACAGCACTGAAAGAATAAAATAGCAAACATTAATTACTAAAAAAATCTTACAACTACATATTTTTTGAAAATGCACATATAAGAACGGTTTTCACGTATATGCTTGGTTTTCATGTGTAAGCTCCACACTCAGGTATAAGCCCACTCTCTGGTAAACCAACTCTGATATTTTCACGCAAAACGTGTTATTCAACAACGACATTTTTTTTATGCCTGGTTATAAGCTCACCTTACAAACTGTGCTTCCCTGTACAATGGTAGAGGGCTGGTGCCAAGATCAGAACAATACTACTTTCTCGAATTTCAGATAAAAAACCAAATTGAAAGTTACAACATTTTTGTTTCTTTTTATCGGACCTGGAATAGTGTGCCGCCACTTTCATCGGATCCTGGATACGCCTCTGTAGTGCTTAACAGCTTCACAGCAGTTGAAGAACTAGAGGCCAGATATTAAGGGGAAATCTATCGCTATTAAATCTACTGTAGTTATTGCAGTAATCCAGTGCTAGTAGTTTTTCATAGGCGACTGTATTAATTAATACACACCGTGATCTCGAAAGCTCTATGATAACTTACTGTTGGATGTGGAACAAGAATTACCTTATCGTCCCCGTAGGTGAGGGAAGCGGACTTCCAAACTGGACGTCAGGTGGCGGTATATCTATCTTGAGTGGTGGTATTCTCTTTTTTGTTGGGCTTTTGTTTTTTGGTATTGGTAACACAGGTGGCATCTTCTCATTTACATATGCTTTAAACATTACTTTAATATTTGTACTAGGAAAACGCAACAAACACCTGTAAAAAAGAAAAAAAAACCAATTATATATTTTATTTTAGGGTTAACATTAACCAAGGCACTAGTGCCATTTCCTTCTGGTGCCCTCTTAATTAGCCTTAATGCCTTTCAAACATTGACCCTCATTAAGGCCATTTTGCCCTAGGAACACTTTATTCTCAATAATACATGAGGATGTAATTCCAAGTACAAAATGGCTTCTTGTACCCTGTATACTAGATGTACTCTTTACAATCAACCCAAAAACAACCAGTACCTACAAACCCAAATCAGGGCTGTTATTTCATTATTTTTGATGATGACAAAACAAATGTTGAAATATTAAAACAAAACTTGACGGTATGTATCTTGATTCTAGTAAGCATTATGCTTTAACATAAAACTCATATAACATAATTTCTACTGTAAGATACAAACAAATTTCTCTCATTTTCCCAAAAAACAACTCATTTTTAAAAATGAGGAAAATACTGCCCTCTATATGTAACAAACATTTTTCTACAAAACCCAAGGTTTCACATAATTGTATAGCCATTTTTTTGCTTAAGAAAACAACTTACACAGGAAATTAAAAATAAAATCATTAAAAACTATTCTTTAAATGACTAATTCCCACTGTATTATCAATAGACCGATTAAAAAGCAGTTACTGTAAAACCCAACCACTGTTTATAGTAACTATGTGTGCAATTGAGAAAAGTTTATGGTTTGTGAACAAAGGTTTATTTTCATAATCATCGTTTTTTTTAAAAGATATTTCTCATCAGTTGTACATAAAAATAAAACAAAAATATAAAAATCAACAAAACTACATCTTAAGCCTATATATGGTCATGATGATGTCACACAATGATCATACACACAAATATCATTACCATAGATGAATATTATTAAAGTGTTTTTGTCAAATAAATTTTACAGATTGACTGAGAATTTAGAATAAATTAAAATGATAAAGAATATTATATTCTTATTTGATTGATTACACCTTATTATTATTATAAGTCTTATTAGTAATACTCTTTTTTTATTAAGTCCTAGTCGACACACTTTATCTTTCAATATCAAATCCTTATATAATACGCATAGTAATTATTTTCGATAAGCGCAATTTCCCTGCATTCTCCATAATCACTCCAACCAACCCCATTAGGTTTGTTTAGCTTCAGCATTACACAAGGCTCCTCGCTTGCATTTCTCTTACACAGCTTAACAGCTCCATGGAGAATATCTATGACATCATAAACTGTGTTCCAAATAAGGATTGATTCCAAATATGGTTTGTATTCAAAGCAGTTGAAATCTCGGTCAGTTTGTACTGTGTTATGACAAATTGTATATTCACACGCAGTGGTTTATAGTTAGAAGGTTAGAAATCAACTTTCACTTCCCATAAAACAATCATAAAAATAACACAATAAAAAATAGATTTTCTGTATTTATATTTTTGTGAGAGCTGTTGGTACAATGGTTGCATTTCAGGCTTCCAATCATATGGTCTGGAGTTTGAAGCTCACTCTGATCGGCTGTTTTGTGTCCTTAGGCAAGACACTTTATCCACGTTGCCTCTTTCCACCCAGGAGTAAGTAGGTACCTGGGAGGTAAATGACCAAAATGTGCAAATGACAGCTGCAACATTGTGAAACAATGTAAAAATAGAATTCCGACTACCAAAACAAAAATTTCAAAATTCTGCCAAAATGTACATTCTTTCAGCTACTGTACTAACCTGGCACCTCATCCTCTTTTATAGGCAAAACATTTTTATAACCATGCTTTGTGAACCCTCCGACGCAGAAAATTAGGATTTTAATAAAAACAAAATTTTATTTTTGATCTGTTAACAAACATTCTGACATCAGTATGCCCCAACTGAAAATCTTTAACTGGTAAATTGTCTATAAACATGACTTGTCAGGCATGCCTTTCGTGTTGGTTTTGGCTCTACCCTAAATATATAGGCTTCTATCTTCTATTAGCATTCCTGTAAATATTCCTTATAATACTAAAAAGTAAAGGAAGGCAAAATATATGAGAATCAAAATTATATTATAATTATATTATATTAATTTCAACCTTTTACCGGTAAAAATTTGATGGCTAAAACCATACTTGGTTGAACACTGGACAAAAACAATTCAAACTTTAAAAAAAAAGAAAAATAGCTTAATTTCAACCTCTGATTCATTATTTTTCTTTAAATGAAAATATTGTATTAATAATCACTATTTATATAAAAATTATCTTTTGTTTATTTAGTTTTCAAAGTCAAAAATAACATTGTTTTTATTCTGCTCTTTTAGGCTGTTGTCCAAAAAGGTGTGCAAAATCTGTTGAAAAATAGTTTTGCCTTACAAACTGTTAACACTCTACTCTCAAAAGAGCACAAGAATAAATCAATAGTTGCTGCATGATGGTGTGACCCTCAGGAGAACAGAGTCATAAGAATGTCACGGTGTAATTATGGTGGGTGGAGGTGGACGATGTCACCCACCCTAAAAATGTTCCACCCACCAGAAAGATTATTTTAAGGCCTTCCACCCAGCCTTAAGTTTAACCTGCTACAGTACCCAACCAAAACTTAGGAAGAAGGCAAAAATACTGTTTTTAATCACTCTACCACCCACTCTTAGAATGCTGCTGCCCACTATTGAAGTTTTCTTTCTCCTTTCTCCCTGTCCCACCAACTTTAAAGACTAAATGAAGGCCGTCCACCCAAATTTTAACCAAAGCCTCTGAAAAGGTAAAAATATTGTTTTTAATCATTTTACCACCCACCCTTACATTGTTGCCATCCACCTTTGGATTTTTCTAGCTACATCTCTGGAAAGTGTAACATTTAGTCCACAGCACCTTGTATAAATATTAGGCATTACAGGCCTTGCCTTCTGAAAATTCCAGGCGTGCTACAAAGTGCTCTCCTCAAAACATTCAGGTGAGCAGCTGTAGGTGTGCTATTTTTATCTTGCTGTGTAGAAGTTTACCAATTTTAGGTTTTTATTTGAGCTGTGAATGGCACACCTCAGGGCATTTTAGGTGAGTGTTAGGCGAGTGATAACTCTCCCTCACCTCAAAAAGCAAGGCCTGGGTTATATAAATCAAAGTACATTACTAGCTAATATAAATTCAAAATTCGTCATGTTCTGTAACTCCCTATTTAGGGATCCAACAACATCTGCACATCATTCTCTGATCTTTTCATCCCTGACCTAAAGAATAAGAACCAAATCCCAATGCTATTTACATGTGCTGTAACAACTCTCAATGCTCTGTAACAACCAGCATTTGTTGAATATGTTACAAATTCAACTATTTATTCCCCACGTGTTGAATAATTTAACGAAAAATCAAAAGAGAAATTAAGCTGACTACTAAAGCGAAACACACAGTAGACAATAAGTTGCGAGGAAGCGCAGCTAAATTAGCACGAAGGTCGAATTTCATAATACCAATCATAAAAACATTAAACTACGTCTACGGCAATGAGAGACCGGAGTTGTGCACTTCCCCACACAAACTCTACCCTTGGAATGCATTCAACTGACCAATCGCAAATCCTGTCATGGTTACCTGACCAATCATTGGCCTTGTCGACGTATATTGCCCTTAACTAGAAACATAATTAAATTTCCTACTGCAGGGGATAGCGCGGAACATAAACACAGTTTTTAAAACTTGCTGCCAAATCACGCCATCATTATGGTTGACATTTAAACATGGCTTTAAAAATCAATTAAAACTGAAAGCTATTCAACTGTTCAGTGTTCTAGAATTGTACTTTAAGTCAGATCAATGCAGGGTTGCAAGACTTAAAATATTCAACAGCTTTATGATAGCTTGATTGGATTTATATAATGTAATGTCCCTAGTATAAGCCTACTACATTGAACAAGGAATCCCAGTCAGTGTGTGATGTGGACATATACCCTGGTATAAGGCCACTACATTGAACATGGAATCCCAGTCAGTGTGTGATGTGGACATATACCCTGGTATAAGGCCACTACATTGAACATGGAATCCCAGTCAGTGTGTGATGTGGACATATACCCTGGTATAAGCCCACTACATTGAACATGGAATCCCAGTCAGTGTGTGATGTGGACGTAAACCCTGGTATAAGCCCACTACATTGAACATGGGATCCCAATCAGTGTGATGTGGACATATACCCTGGCATAACCCCACTATACATTTAACATGGAATCACTGTCAGTGTGTGATGTGGACATTACCTTAGTATAGGCCCACTAAATTGAACATGGAATCCCAGTCAGTGTGTGATGAATGGACATATAACCTAGTATAAGCCCACTACATTGAACAAGGAATCCCAGTCAATGTGTGATGTAGACATATAGCCTAGTATAAGCCCACTAACATTGAACATGGAAATCCCAGTCAGTGTGTGATGTGGACAAATACCCTGGTATAAGCCCACTAACATTGAACATGGAATCCCAGTCAGTGTGTGATGTGGACATATACCCTAGTATAAGCCCAATACATTGAATATGGAAATCCCAGTCAATGTATGTGGGCATATACCCTGGTATAAGCCCACTACATTAAACATGAAATCCCATCAGTGTGTGATGTGGACATAACCCTTGTATACATGTAAGCCCACTATATTGAACATGAAATCACAGTCAATGTGTGATGTGAACATATACCCTAGTATAAGCTCAATACATTGAAAACGAAATCTCAATCAGTGTGATGTGGACATATACCCTAGTATAAGCCCACTACATTGAAAATGCAATCACAGAGTGTGTGATGTGGACATATATACCCTAGTATAAGCCCACTACATTGAAATGCAACCACAGACAGTGTGTGATGTGGACATATTAGTATACGCCCACTAAATTGAAAATGGAATCCCAGTCAGTGTGTGATTTGAACATACACATTTTTGGTTTTTTTTTAATGATCATGAACTTAATCATCGTGACCTAAGTGTAAAGAAATACTATCCAATAAGAATTTCTGAGAGAAAGGTAGTTTTATAGCGGTTTGGTTTTGGCAGAGTACTAGTATTAATGATCTGTGACGTACTTATTCAATGATGATGACATAATGTTTGTCGAAATATTAAATCCTGTCACAATGGCATGTATCTCAATGCTTGGAGTATTTTACTTTCTTACGTGAAGTTGATTAGTGGATCTTTCAGACAAAAACATTGCTGACGATGACCTAATGTATGTCGAAATAGTGAATCCTGATACATTGGTGTGTATCTCATTGCAGTAAAAATTTCTTACTTGAAATTGATTAGTAAAGCTTTCAGATTTTAAACTTGATTAAATTTGGCTCATACACCAGCCACCTGAATATATCCTTACAAAATTTTCATCAGAATGTGTTACCGTTTAAATGAAAATTGATAATTGTTTGTCTGAAAATAAAGGCGAAATGAATGACAAAGTCATAGTCAAGGCAATTGCAACATTTAATCTCCCTGAAGATGTTTTTGGGAGACCGATTTAAAACGAGCAAAACAAAGCTTCAAAATTTTTTTTAAATCTTTAATTCCCACATGAAAAAGAGTGATTAAGTCACTTTTTTTGTAAATATTTTTCTTTAAAACTCTGGAAGTGACAAAGATCTGTTACAAACACATGTCACACCTACTTTTAATTTGAAAATGAAACAAGTAAGGGAGAAAAACACACTTTGAATAAAAAAAAAATAGCTTTAATTCAACCTCCAATTCATTAATATTTTCCTTTTAAATGCAAATATATTAATAATCATCATTTATATAAAAAAAAAAATATTTTGTTTTATTTAATTTTCCACATTGTAGATACAACAAGTCAATTTATAACATTCTTTTATTCTGCCCCTTTTTTAGGCTGTTGGCCAATTTTTAAAAAATCCTTAATTCCCACATGAAAAAGAGCAGTTTTAAGTCATTTTTTATAAATAGTTTTCTTTAAAACACTGAAAGTGACAAAGATCTGGTACAAACACATATCATGTATGTAGTTGTAAGGTACTCAACGTTTTGATCGATATGCTTCGATCGTCCTCAGGAGTGAGAATTTGCAACTATATACGTGGTGTTATGTTTAGTTTAATTGTCTTTATTTAAAAAAACAATCCTAAAAACAATATAATTGAACTAAAACACTAAAATACAGTAAATTCCCCCAAAATTGCCCCAGAAAATAACTTCATGCAAAACCGGACATTTTTCACAACATAAACTTGCAGTCTGTCATTTGTAAGGTGAGTGGGCGCCATTGCTTCCCTCGGCTTTCCTGAACCTGCTTCCATGACAGCAATTTACAGCTCTCCTTAATTTTGTCAGGAGGAATAAAACCACCCCTGTATAAACCCACCCAACAATGGATTAATCCATTGTAAGATATGGGTGGACAATGGGATTTTGTCTTGATGTAGTCTACAATAGGTTTCTGCTATATAAAATACCTGCTTTATAAAAATAAAAAAAAAAAAAAAATAAAAAAAAAAAATAAGTCAGTCATTAGTAAAATATAAAGGAAAATAATAGTAATTGTTATTACTCATATTTTATATAAACATTTAGTAAGTACATAAGTACAAATAAAGTCAGTCATTGCTAAAGTATAAAAGAAAATAAAATTAATACTAAAAAAAAGCACATCCCTTTTCCAGGCTGGTTGGAAGGCATTAAAATAAGCTTTAGGGTGGGTGGACAATTTTTAGGGTGGGCGACCCCGCCCACCTCCGCCCAACATAAATATATCCCTGTTTTTCTAAATTCATAAAACACAAAGCTAATGATACAAAAACATTCATAATGAATCCGCCATTCATAGCGCTGCAGCAGATAGCTATTGTAGACCACATCAAGACAAACATCCCATTGACCACCACCCCTATCTTATAATGGATTAATCCATGGTGGGTGGCTTTATACAGGGGTAGCTTTTTTTCGATTTTTGTCTGAACAACGGTATAGTAATTCTTTACTGCTTATCTAATACTGTTGTAATGTAACTGAATTACTGCATTAACTGCAGTAGAATAATTTTGATATGGTCCCTTATGGATTATTTTACTAGTTACTGCAGTAATCTGCTTTCAAGTTACAAAGTCAAAGATCTTTAGTACAAAAACAGGACAAAATAAATAAACAAACATCATTGCATGAAACATCAAAAAGTTATAATTATTTTGTTACTGTTGTAATGTAACTGAATTACTGCAGTAACTGTAGCAGGATAATGGTCCCTAAATGATTATTCTGCTGCAGTAATCTGCTTTCAATTTACTGTAGTAATCCAATATTTTTTTTTTGTATGGTTACAGCATTGGCACCCGAGATCTCATGTTTTCAGTAATTCTCTTTCAGCTACTGGAAAACAGACTATTGACAAGGTCTCCAAAAGATTCTTAGAACAGTTCATGCAAGACAATGTGTAGGCCTCATGGCTTATAACATGTTTGTTTCTAGCGGATGAAAAGCTGTCAACAGAAGGACTTACTATAAATGTCTTGGGAGTTAAGTTCATTGTTTTAGTGTACTGTATGTGCTTAGTGCGATGATTAGAAGACTAGTAAACATTATCAAGTTGAGCACTGACCCAGAACGGGCTTAAAGATGTAATCACTTGAGATATTATAATAAAATAAATCTTGAAAATAAGGACTAAACAATGTTTTTAGGGAATATTTCAAAATTATCCTGCTGCAGTTACTGCAGTAATTCAGTTGAAACAGTATTCAGTAGCTGAAAATGAAGCACTACTGAAAACAACATGTTGAAATGTGAACTTGTGTCAATATAGACACCAAAAAAAAAAATATAATGGTAGTTGATTACTGAAGTAACTGCAGTAGACTTTATTGCAGTGACTACAGTAGATTTAACACTGTATAATTTGAGTAGTAGACCTGCTATTCATTTGGCACTCACTTTTTACCATGTTTTACGGCATTAACATGCTTTGAAATTTCATCCGTTAGGTCACCACTAATTGTTCTATAGATTTATCCATAGAAATTTTAATCCCGGAGTTCCCCCTTTAAGCCCCCCTCACAATCCTAGATCCGCCCGACACACACTAGTACTGACAGTAAATAACACGAGAATGCATGCACATGTGACATAGCACACACATTAGTAGTGAGGGTTATCGTGGAAGTGGATACACGTGTGTAGTAGCACGCATACTACAGTATTGATGTCACCAAGTTTATTTAACTATTTCTTCTTTACTTCCTGTTACTCAATCCGTATGATTCATCCCGGGCCTCCGTATCTTCCGTTTTTTTCAACTTTAACGGGGAGTTTAAGGATATTGAACTTTTTGTAGGTTCTACAGTGACCAGGATTCAAATAAAATTTAATTTACTTGCACAGAGCTCCGAGAGGTTATAAATACATTGGTAGTCCCTCAGTCAAGCTATATTAAGCTTGGATGCCTGAAACATATTAGAGATAGTGAAAGTGCTTTAATATTAGCGAATTATATTGCAACATGATTATGAATGGATGTCAGGTAATTATTTAATTTATAAATAAGGCAATGAAACATGAGGCCAAGGCTCTAACCCAGCCAAGTTGGCGTTTTCTAGCCAAAAAAAGTTTTCACTTGAAAATAGTAAATCGAAATAAGATGTCATATGACTAGTCTATATTTGTGCACAAATTTAATTAGTATTATTATTACATTTGATGTTGTTATGTGTAAATATTATATTTTTAATATTTAATTTATTCAGGAAGTGGACAAAACAATTCTGAACAGGAAGATCTACTTTTGAATGTGGTTAAAAATGAATTTGAAAATGGGGAAAGCCCTACAAACAGGAAGGCATGGTTTCATACTGACTTAGAATCATGACCCTATGACCTCTATATGACCCTTTTGACCTTTGAGATTGGTATTCCCAAGATACTACATAATCAATGCCAGAGAATGATTAGAATGAGTCATTATTACTATTGGCTAATGCACTTTGATAATCATGAATATGTATTAGTTCTTATGTTAATTACTGTTAAGACTACAGTGCAATGGTTTTTCGGCTTCCAATCAAGAGGTCAGAAGTTCGAACTTAAGGCTCGTCACTTGTATGTGTCCTTGAGTAAGGAACTTTATTTGTATTGCTTCTCCCAACTCAGACGTAGTGAGCACACAGTTTTTATCATGTAGCAAAGACAATATGTCAATGACAGGGGTAATGAGAGCGTCACAAGACTATAAAAGCCTACCATATATTCCGTTGTATTATGCCACACTTATGATACACAAATTTGATCCTCAGGGATATAGCTGAAAACATCCATGGGTGGGTGGCAACGACAGGATGGATTGTAAAGTGATTAAAAACAATATTTTTACAATTTTTAGTGTAGGTTGAAAGTTAATATTAGGCTGTGTGGAAGGTCTTAAAATACTGTACGCTTTAGAATGGGTGGAACATTTTGAATGTGGGTGGCCCACATCATCTGATGTGGGTGATCTCCACCCAGTTATTTACATCCCTAATTTATTATAATTCTAGGTTAATATTCATAAAACTAATACATTTATTCAGACTTGCATTTAGATATTAAATTATTCATCACTTGCATTTAAATGCATGTTTTTCCCCCTTTTCAATGAGACTACTGTTCCATCCTGATTTTTATCTCTGGCGAGTTCTACTGTAGAACTAAAACAAAAATTTTTCCTTTCATCACCAGGTGAAGAAACATGCCTGCCGCATTTCAAAACTCAGTATAATTTATTTCAACCTCCCATAATTTGCACCTATAACCTGTAAACCCTTTCATAAAAAAACATATTTGAGTGCAATTTTTTTACAACAGCCAAAACATGTATAATTTATTTAGAATAAAATTTTTGCTGTTATATTTAAATAGGTGCATGTTTAAATAATTAATTTTATAGTACATTATTTGTTATTAATCATTCCAATAAAGTAAATATTTAATGCACTTCTGTGTCTTTGGATCATGATGCAATGTGCGTAAACAATACTTAGTCAACAAACAATAAAGTAGGAAATTTACCGTGCTGATAGTGGTATAAGCCCACTGAACTGAATATGAAATCCCAGTCAGTATATGATGTGGAAATATCCTGGTATAAGCCCATTACATGATAGAATCCTAGTCAGTTTATTATGTGGACAACCCTAGTATAAGCCCACTAAATTTGACATAATCCTAGTCAGTGTATCATGTGGACATAAGCCCACTACATTAAACATGGAGTATTACCAGTCAGTGTACGATGAGGGCATATACCTTAGTATAAACAGACTAAGTTTAACATGAATTCCAGGTCAGTGTGATGTGGACATATACCCTGGTATAAGCCCTGTAAATTTAACATCAACTCCTAGTCAGTGTGGGCATACCCTAGTATAAGCCCACTAATTTTAACATGGAATCCTATGTAGATATAGTTCAATTGGTTAAACTGGTTGTAGGCTTACAGTGCTCGATTTTTTACTAGCCCAGCGTACAATGGCTAGTGAAAACTGCACCGGGCTAGTGAATTTTCAGTTTTACTAGCCCAGTTGGCTAGTGAATACAAGTGTCAAGCAGTCACTTTTACACATTGTAGATTAAATTGCCACAGACATGGACTATTTGAATTGCTTGTGGGCTAGTGAAATGTAAAGTCAACTTGTCCAGTGGACTAGTCAAAACAAAAACAAAAATCGAGGCCTGGCTTATACATAAGGGTCTAAAATATGTATAGTAACTTATTTTAAAACAATAATATAACATAATATAAACAATGCAAATTTACTTTTATATTAAAGTCAAGACAGTAAAAATTCATCTCAACACAAAAAAATAACAGTTAACAGGCAGTGCTTTATTTTTCTTTTTGTAATTACTGATATTGCACCGGAAATTACTCATTGATGACATTTACAATTCCCTGAAAGTCAAAACACTGCACACTGAAATTAATGAATAACGAACTTGCAAGGAAGACATTGTAAATAATGTACGAACGAACGATAATAATTAACAGAATCAGACATGCTGATCTGCCAGGGTACGAATAGTTCAAAGGTCATTACTACTGGCAAACAGATTTTTAGATGTAAACATGAAATTTGGTGTAAACACCAATCCATGGTGGATCACTTAAGGTTTGTTTACGTTTAAAGTCTGTTACGGTTGAGCGATTTTTATACCTGCTACTTGCTTGTAATCTGATGTTTACATTCTATGTACAAGTTGCTCATAAATTTTTACTGAAGTTTAAAATAAAAATTCTCTCAATTGATATAAAGTTGTTAAATCATCATTTTTATTTAAAATGAGGTCTGGAAGTATCTGTCAGTATTAATTAATGCATCTTTTTAATTCATACTTTTTCAGGTGAATGTTTTAAGAATTGAGGGTCCTATTTATTAAGTTTTAGATTATGAGAATTTGCTTTTTCTAATGTTGATTTAACTGCATCCCTATTTTATTATGTTTTTTTGTTTTAGTAGCATATTGACTTTATAAGCCCATCCAGAATTTGAGTTGTTCATAAAGTGACTGTCTAAACATTTTCCAACTGATCCCCATTTTCAATTATACAACGAAAAAAAACACAGAGGTTACTTGTCCTACTCTGCATATTTTTGGTCCATTTTTCTTAATTACTGAGGGTAAATTTCAGGAGGATGCCAACTTCACTTTGCCGATTTTAGGGGGAAGGCCATCGGATGTGACTCTACACCATCCCCCTCCGCACCTGAATGAAACCTTGTATCAGTAATGTTTTTTTGTTAAAATTGTCTTATATATCTATGTATGGTCATTTATTTAACATCTGAAAACCCTTTTTTTTAAAAGGTTGGTTTCTAATTATGGACCATAGTCTACTTGCACCTACAGTAAAGCTGAAATCTTCATGCAATGCTGGTTTCTAATCATGGACTATAATCCACTTGCATGGCTAAAACATGGCATTACAGCACCACTTTTACAATAGTTTTTCTATTCAAACTTGGATATCTGAGAATGGCTGGCTGAGAAATGCAACAAACTGATAAAAAAAAAAACGTTGGTTATAGAAGATTAAGTATCAGGTTTAAAAAACGTTCACAATTATTCAGCCATCTAAAATACTGTGATATTTGTCATAAATCAAATGTTTAACACTTTTATTGTTAACAGAATATTTCCTATGAAATGAAATATTATTACTGAATGTCAAAATGTCAAATATGATAAAGTGTTGCAGTGTTCTCTAAAGTATGATTTTAGCCAGCAAAATTATAATTTACTAGAAAAATTTGTTTATAAACTGAAAAATAATTATGATATAATTTTAATTCTCAGATTTTACTCTTTAGCATTACAGAGAATAGAGAAATACTCACAGGTCTGTAGTTATGTAGATATTAGGGGTAGGGCCAAAATCAACCCAAAAAGCTAAGTAAATGGTTGACAAGTCATGTTTTTTTTTGGAAAATTTACCAGTATAAATGTTTCAATTGGGAGAACACTATATGTTACTGGTTGATAAAAATGTTAATAATTCCGTTTTAAATTTTGTACAGTAGGTTAGGGCCCATGTCTGCAGTGCTGTATAGTGTTGTTATAAAGTCTACTGCAGTTACTGCAGTAACCTAGTACTTGCGCCAAGTAACTCAGTGCTATTTCGTTTTCTTTGGTGACTGCATTGACATACAAGGCCACATGTCAACCTGTTTTTTTCAGTAATTCTTTTTCAGCTACTAGGCTAATACTGTTGTTAACTGAATTACTGCAGTAACTGCAGCAGGATAAATTGGACATGGTTCCTGATACTGCTGTAACTGAATTACTAGTACAGTAACTGCAGCAGGATAATTTTGACATACTGCAGCAGGATAAATTGGACATGTCAAGTCCCTAATAAATGGACAATTTTTCAGCCCTCGAAACTAGGACGAAACGTCCACGGCAACACAATGCCGGTGAAAAATGACATAGCCTCGGCAAAACGTCGGCAAAAAAAAATAATGTTTTTCTACAGTCAAAGACAATTTTTAGGCCTAAAAACCGAAGTTCAAAAATACCTATATATCTAGTGATCTCACCAACTCTACTTGGGCTATTAAGGAAATCTGAGGCCTAAGCCTCGCCGCGTCAGCACCGAAAAATCCTGGCTAGGCTAGAGCCTAGGCTAGGCCTACTA
>JAOTQE010069525.1:0-17186 GCA_025631205.1 Nesometra sesokonis
TCAAAAATAGTGAAAGAGTGAGATTGACTGAAAAATAGTGAGACTTCTGCCAAAATAGTGAGACTTGGGAGCTCTGAAGAGGGCGCTGTTTGCCGTCCGCACTCAAAAAAGCTGGTGACATCCCTGGATGTGGACTCTAATTTAAGTCTGCTAACTTTAAACATGTAATCACATTAAGATTTTGAGTGGGCTTTTACCTGGGTTTAGAAAATTTGTAACATATCAAACTAAAACCCCTTTCACATAGAAAATACCACAATGTTACCACAACCATGCCGGCAGTATTGCCTGTCTAAACCCCTCCAACATAACCATTGGCAGAGGTTTTTACAGTATTAACCAAAGTAATTGTTGGGAGGGTCTTAACTCAAATTAGCACAGTATTATCAGGATTCATTGTATTGAAAGTGTAAGATTTTTTGTTATCAAAATTATACTAAAAATAACTTGTTTATTGTAAAATCTTGCAATTAATTGGCTACATAAGTAATTAATTTCCCTTTAAATTATATTTAGTATGTTGTGTAAGTGTATAAGTCAGCTGTGATGCTTGTTTACCTGGCAGCTCAAATGCTTAATATTCGGATCACTTTATTAAGTCGAAACATCCAGAAGGACTCGTATAACTTAATTCTGAAATGTGTTATCCCTTTAAAAATAACGGAAAACAATTTGAAAATAACCTACTCATTTTAAGCTTAGTACAGTCTATCAAATTTTATTTGACCCAAAACTTTAAAATATCTAAATATGGTAAAGATATGTCCATGTTTAATCATGGTATGATGTCATCATGACATAGGCATTTCAACATTTTAAGTTTTTTTTTAAGAAAATTAGTTTGAGTCTGAACTGAGCTTAAGTTATAAACAAATTATTCAATTATTAAAGAATTAATTAAAATTACAACAAAATCACCAAAATGTAGGCCTTTTCTTTACAGGTGAGAAGATTAAGAATTATGGAAAACTGAAAAAGCAATAGGCCTATAGAAAATTTGTTCTGTCAATCAGTTTTTGTAATTTTATACATATTTTTATGTAACTTATAAATTGAAATATTGTACTATTTCAAATTGACCTTTATTATTATAACACTTGTAGAGCCTACAATTTTTTTTAAAATTTAGATGTAATAGATAAAATTGTAGAAACCTTCATCTTGAATGATCTAAATAAACCATAGCATTCATTAAAATTAAATATTACCATAGTTTTTATCTTAATTCCAGAGGGGAAGCCAGCCTCATCAGCTGACTGTCTCATGAGCAACTTTATAATTTGTAATTTCCTTCACTCATTCATATGACTGTGTTACATGTGTCCTAGAAAAGGAAGTTATTCAAAACCACTTGATTTATTCAACTAACCTATCCATTCTGATTTTGCTCTTGTGTTTTTCCTTTCAGTTTACTAAAAATGAAACTCTAAAACCTAGGTTTCTGCTATTAATAACATTATTATAACTAAAAAGGCACAATCCATCAGATAGAATGACTAATCAAAATTTGTGGACACATATGGAAACGTATCATTTGCTCACCAATTTTTCCTTAACCATTGGGGATAACTCAAATTTTTGAGGAAAGTTTTAAGTATTATATTTATGTTTTTCATGTAATGGGCGAAATGGATTATGTTGTAAAAATTATTATTTTACCTATCCGTGAAGAATAATTTTAAAAATCCCTTACAGTAACAGCTCCTCAGGCCAATTTAGATAGGGGATTTATTGAAATCTTGGGTTCTTGGCTGTTTCAAGCTCGGTTAATACTCCCTCGCTCATAAACTATTTCTTTGTTCGTGTTGGCTGAAACGGATTCATCACCACCATCATCTTCATCATCATCCTCATCACCACTACCATTGTCATTATTACCAACAAACACAATCATCGTAATCATCATCATTATCCTACATCACCGTCATCATCATCATCAACATCATCATCCTGTTTTCAAAATACAGTATGTTATTATTAGATAATAATTGATTAACTTACTTCTCATGTCTTACTTTCTTTTAATTTAATATAATCTGTTACTATATATACCTTATTTTATAACTATAAATAACCCATAATCCATCAATATTGACCACATTATTAAAGTTAGGGACATTTGCCAATACATAATTAGGTAAAAGGTAAACGAGATTTAATTTGGCAAAACAAGTTTTGAGAGGTACAGGATGCTGTAATTATGATCAGGTAGTATTCAAATTCAAGGCTAGATTTCAGATTAAAAAAGTAAAATGTAGTTAGGGGATAGGGGAAATTCCAATAGAGGAGGGGCTCATACCTTGTCATTTGGGGGTTTATCCCTACTGTAGATTTAAAATGTAAGAAAGGTTTTTTTAATCATTGTTATTGAATTTCAAATCAAATTCTAGTCTATAGAAAATAATTAACAAAATTTTCTTTTGAATGTCCAAAATAAATTTTATTGAAATTGTCATTGCCATATTATTTATTAATTATATAACTCAATAAATATTCCACATATATAATTGTTTTTGGTAAATTAAAATGTTATGTTGTGAAAATATTTCAAAATTGATAACCCGTATATGGGCTCACTCAAACCATTCGCCAATGTGCCATAGGTTGAAAAAAAATTGAAAATGGCTAAAATTAAAAAGACCTGTTTACCAATTTGGTAAGACATAAATCAGAAATATGGCTATAGATTCATATCATTAAAAACAGTTTAAAGCCGATGTGGTTGAATACAGATTTGATTAGCTAAAACAACTTTAGTGACTTTAGCCAATTATATATAAGAGTGACCCAGCATATAATTACTGACCTTCCTAGCAGTTTCAATGTCTATTCCATGAATATCATCTTCAGGGTGATGTCTCTATTGTTCAGTATATACACCAATATGTGGCGATTGCTTAACAATATGTTCATATGTAATTCCACTCTCACAGTATGTGAGGCCCCAGGGCTCGCAGAATTGGTCCAAATGGCCCATTGCAACCAAAAAGTTAAGTGGCGTTACAAGAAATTATTAGAGTGTGTCCCGACAGACAACCAATTTTTGGTTCATGCTAGCTGATAAAGTTACCATGGCCCCAGTAAACAAATTAGAAGCTACTACGAATGGATGTCTTATTGTGAAGCCGGAATGATATTGTCCAGACCCAGTACATTTCTAACCATTGCAAATTTTGTATATAGGAATATTACAATCAAACAGCTATTTTTTTTCAGAAAAAAAAAACTGTGAGGCATGAAAATTTTATACCTTGGTTGCCCAAATGATAACTATTATTTCAAAATTCTGCGAGGCCTGTGAACCCCATCTCTGTTCATTATCTGTTCTATAATTATATGGATTGCCAATTTAAAACATTTCCACATTTAATCTACTATTCAGGACAATGTTTTCAATCACAATATGTTATGTTGTTGTCTGTTCAATAATTTTGCTTGCTGAATGAATTATTTGACTATTGGGTGTTATGATTATTAGTTATGCTTAGATAATGTTATATTTATAGTTTTCTAACTATCAAGAGTCTAAATTTTTACTCTGTTGATTTTGAAAGTCTACATATTTAATCTGTTGACTGATTTATTTACAAATCTCTATGTTTAGGTCCTCGTCAGAAGGTCATTGAAGATGTGCGTATGCATTCACCTCACCACATGAATCCTCATGGGCATGGCGGTGGCTTGTGGAATCAGGATGAAATCCCAGACATACAGAGAAAGGCAATCCAACCACTCACAGCACTACCAACCACCAGCAATATGATGAACTCATCACCTCATGGTATGTGAAAAAACAAACTCTTCAAATTCACAATTAATTTAAAAACAAATTACTATAAGATCTTGTTTATATTACTGTTGTTTATGTTGTTGTTATGTTTATGTTGTTTATATTTATATTGTTTATATTATTTATGTATTTTTTTCACTTTATCCGGTGTTGCAGAACACCAAGGATAACCCATGAAATTCTGAAGGGGACTTATTTCCAGTAGGGGTCCTTCTGGTGGTGATTGGGCAGTAAACTGAGAGACAATCCCCTACTCTCTTTCGAAGAGTACACTGCGTTCATTTACATGCAAATGAGCCATGTTGTACACGGCACCAATGACTTAACGTCCCATTCGAAAGACTGTGCACTAACTTGTATTTCGACCCTCAAGCTGAAATACCAGGAGAGTGCCGTGTTGAATCACACAGCACAATCATTTCCACCAGCTATACCTACTGAGCTAAATGCCACCCCATTTTGTTTGTTGTTTATGTTGTTGTTATGGTGTTGTTGTTTAGGTTTGTGTTGTTTGTTGTTTATTTTTATGCTGGTTTCATCATTTTGACCATTTTAAGACCAGATTAGTATGAAATTCAGTTTGCCAGAGGGCTGGTTTTGGAAGTATTGACTGTTTATGCATTATTTAGTGTCGGTGGAAAGAAGCTAGACTTTTCCTGTCATAAGCCAACTGTTCTCAGCAAACAGGAAAAAAGATAGACACTTCTTGATAAAGATTATGAAGTTGAAAGACATCATAATGAAAAAGAATTTGCAACATGACATAGCTATTCATAAGCTTACTTTCTATGTTATCTAAATCCGTAAATTACTTTTGCTTAACATATATAATAAATTTATATAACATATTACAGATTATTTATCTGGGACGGATCCAGAATTATGTGAAAGGGGAACCCTATTGCTGCCCGGTGTTGGTGACTTCCTGGTTTTAACCTTGATAAGCAAAAAGAAAGACTGTTACTTGACATAGTTTTTTAATTATTGTTTGTGGTAAAGTTTATAGGGAGAATGTGTAAGAGGGGCACAATGTACTTTTTGGGAGAGAGTCACACTGGTCCCCCAGCTAAATCTGACTGTTATAAACAATTTTCTCTACTAGTTGTTCATATATCTGTAGGTTTTTATTTTTCCTAAGATGACCAGTATTTTTTTTATATAACAAGAAAAGCAGTAATTTGTTTCTTTATGACTTATTCACCAGGAATTTACACTGAATAGAGCAAAATAGTACAGAAAGGCTGCAATCCAAAGCACAATATTTTTTTTTATTTTGAAGCATTGTCTACAAATTCATTACAGTACACTGTAATTTCTAAGTTCATGATGATCATTTTACTTTTAAAAAATTAGCAAGTTTATTTTAAAATTTATGGGCATAACTGTAGATTTTTGTCATTTTTTGCCTATAATAGTTATTTTTTTGCATTTTTTCCACCAGGTGGTGAGGTAGGAAGGGGTGAGTTGCATCACCCACTAGTTTCTAAGCATAACAAATATTGTTTGCCAGTTTGTTTTAACAAATATATTTGTGTGTGTGTAACTTGGAAGATCCTATCATTGAAAGCTTATTCTAATCCATACCATGTATTCAATTGTATTAAATGCTACAAACAGGCTTAACATTTCATAGTACACACACTTTACATTGACAATTAAATCTTCCAACTAAACTGATAATTTTGTCCTTGCAAAGTCGGTCAGGGTATTTTAGGATTAATACCAGAACACACAGCAAAAGAATTTGAGGCAAATATTATTTTTAAACTTAAAAATAAATGGCTACAAACAGAATTCTTGTGTTGCCCATACACATATTTTTATAAAGAATTGGGTCAGTTGGTTGGGAATATTCCCAACCAACCGACCCAAATTGTTTTAAAATTAAAAATATACCTTTTCAAGATAAAAATCTATTAAAAGTATTTACTTTTAATAGATTCTTATCTTGAAAAGGTATATTTTTAATAGATTATGTGACTCATAAGAGTTCAGAGTATTATTATAGTGTTATGACACAATTATAGGTAGCACGCTTTGTTGGAAGCAGTAACAAAAAATGAAGTCAGCGACCAAGGACTTATAACTTAAAGTTATAAGTCATTGATTCAGTCACTATCCTAATCAAGAATTGTTGATTTTATATATCTGAGTTTATGGTGTCGTATCTTGATATTCATAATACCGGACTAAAATAAATTGGAGGATCATTCAGTATATCAGATTGAAGCATTATGACATAGTATACAGTATGTCGTTGCTAGCAGTAATGAAAAATTATATCATCGACCAAGGAATTATAACTTAAAGTTATATGTCCTGGATTTGATCACTATCCAAAGCAAGCATTGTTGATCTTATATTTCTGAGTTTATGGTGCTGCATATTGATAATCATAATATCGGATTAAAATAATTTGGAGAAACATTCAATATATCAAATTATAGGCTAAACAAATTTCAATGTTAAAATAGGAAGTTTCGTGCAGTGCTTTTATTGTAAAAAATATTTCTTGTCTGTTATTGTTTTTTATTCTCATAGCTTAATTTCATGAATACTTTAATCAATTTCTTTACAATTTTTAGGAAACATTTATGTATTTCTTATAATTTCTATGTATTTAGTCAAAAAATTCTTGAGATAAGAAACTATTGGAAAAAGACT
The DNA here is from genome assembly GCA_025631205.1 of Nesometra sesokonis. Lineage (NCBI taxonomy): Eukaryota > Metazoa > Echinodermata > Crinoidea > Comatulida > Antedonidae > Nesometra > Nesometra sesokonis. The sequence continues at coordinate 6,455 of JAOTQE010069525.1, forward strand.
AATGAATTTCAAGATTTTGGGTCCGTCAGGCTTGAGCACAATTAGGCTTAATTAATATTACAAAATACTGTTTTAAAATATATTTGTATTAATTAATAAAACATTTTATTATAAGAGTGCCACACATCACATCTGTGGAGCCCTAGGCTTATCATAAATATTATTTATACTATAGTATATTGTCTTATTCATTTAATTTTTTTTAATTTATATGTACAAGAAAATATGAAAGTTAAATTCACTGCTAGGTTTGAATGTACACACATCATTTCTAATTAATACTAAAACAAACAGAAAACAAACTTACCCAAAAGTTTTGTAACAATAAAATTACTCGTTATGGTTTCTGGGGATAACAGTTGCCATTTTCCCTAATTTTTGGCCTTGTTATTTGCTTCCAATTTTAAATTTTTTATCAAAATTAAAAGAAAGAGCCATCATGTGTTGTATTCTCCATGGAGATATGAAGTGAGGCACACTTCTCGATAAATTTATGGAAGCTTTGTAGAAATCTGTTTCTGTTTTTGTCAAAAGAACAAAATTAAAGTGTGCCGAACTTTAAAATCCATTGGATGAATAATTACAAATGATGGCTCTTTCTTTTTTCCAGGCCATTCCGTGAGCTCGAGTCGATCCTCTTCTGTCAGTGAATTTGAAAACACCGAAAGCAATTATTCCTATCGTCCACCTTCAGTTCTACCACAACATTATGAACAAGAACAGCAGGCTCATACCTCGAACATGTGTAGTATGAATGAGCAATACACAGACAACAATGTGCAAGTTAATATAGATGCTGCAACTTTGGAACTGTTAAATATACGAAGAAGATTTATAGAACAAGAACACGATGCAGTCATGGCATTAAATAGTGCAGAAATGGAATTGATAGAGATTAAAAAAAAGTTTCTGTTTATGAAAATGAATCGGTGGCAAAGAGAAGATGTTAACTCCCAACCCCATTTGTAGTCTGTAAACCCACAGTTTTGTAAGCCTATTCCAAACCAGTATTGAAATTGCTGTAAAAATCAATTAGCATGATTTATAATTGTGCCAGCACCAAACAAAAGGAGGCGTAAAAGTCGAAGAGCTAGTTTTCCACAATAGGCAGAGAAATGGAAAAAAACGGTCAAATTTAAAAAAAAATTGTGTTTTATTTCAGAGACATACAGTTTAAACATTCAATTTTCATACTACATAAACAGTTTTCAGTGATCAGGAAATGTTCAAAAAATAGAATTTAAAATGACCCTACTTATTATGTAGTAATAAGCAATTTTCAGGTGAAGTTTTTTCAAAACTTACATTTTTAATGTTCGAAATTTGGTTGTTCATAATTTTTCAAAACATCATATGAAACTACGTTTGTGTAAGTTATCATTCATCCAGGTAGTTGAGAATTAAATATGTAATAAAACTTTTCATCTGGACTTGCATCCGGCCACAGGTCAACATATTGACGATAACATCAGTCGGCCTAAAGAAACGTCTTGGATAAGATGTGAAACGTTGCCACAACAAAACATGTAAGTCCAGATGAAAAGTTTTATTACATATGTAATTATCATATGAAACTGTTTGTTGTTTTTTTGGATGTTAAAGAGAATGATGCGTAGTTTCATAATCTGTAAATAACTTAATTTTCATTTTTTCAACTTTATGCCTTCTTTATCTGCCACAATTGTCATTGTAACTGCCGTGAAAATTGAAACACATGTTCTGTTGTCAATATTATATTCAAAACTCAGTAGGACTGGAATATTGACTGTTAAATGCAGCAGGAAATACATTGTCTTGTTTTATTATTTGTCCAAAAAAATTCATGTGTGCAATTGTAATTCAAAATTCAAAAGTTTAAAATTGTTTCATTCTGCAAATCGCAGGTTACCTGCTGTTAAAATATGAATGAAAAAAATCTAAATACAATCAAGTTTGTTTTTTTATAACAGCCATCAAGGTTAACCTGTAATATTAAAAAAAAATAATTCAGTGTGCAATAAAAATAAAGAGTATTTTATTATGCACAAATTGGTTTATAATATGTTATTACTATTTATAAAGTGGTTGTTTTATGTACAGGGCAAATGTATTACCTCGTTTTAGTGCCACTTTCCACAACATTGAAGATACAAAAACTATTGTAACATTTTTCTGATGATTCTGTTAATGAGACCACTGTTTAACATATCTCCCTGGTTTGGTCTTATTAGTTAACCAGTAGGTAAAATAAAATATTAATTCTGACAAAAAAATATGTATGATATTTTTATAGCTCTAACCAAGTCTCTGAGCATTTCAAGATATTTGCTCCCAAGTATCCACTTATACTCCTGGTTGGTAAGAAGCATAATAGAGTGTCTTCCCCAAGAACACAAACAACAGAACAGCATAAGCTTTGGACTCATGGCCTCGGCTTTATTGTGATACTTAAAGTTGTATTAAAATATGTTTATTTTATATTTGTAACAAATTACAATTAGATTAGTACATTATGTCATCTAAAGTCAAATACCTTTAGCAAAAATAGAATAAATCGATTTTGTGTAGGAGTTTGCTAATTTAAGCTAAAGTAGGTTAATATGGTTTCAGTTTGTTTATTTAAAAATATACAAATTTGTTAAATTTAGAAAAGGTGAGGAACAAAACTATGCATAGTTTCATTTTAGATGTCCATCTGCATCTGAAAGGAAAGTCTGTTTCCATCACAGCGCTTTCGTCCCCACATAGGATTTGGTTTATTGATTACGAAATTGTTTCGATTCTTGGAAGTAGGAAAGATGTTTACATGCCTAAGGAGGTACAGTAGAGTTCATTCGAGGACATTGCCAAGTGAGCCAATCCAAACAAGGTCACGCTAACAACATCCAATAGGGATATGTATAACTAGTTTAATAAATTATACATTTCCTTTTGCAATAAATCTTGTTTTGTTTTACTGCCCATACAAAACTATTAAAATACAGGTAACCTTTTGTTTATTGTAAAGTGTTACATAGAAATAGATACAGTACAGTACTTTATTGTCACATTACAATTCTGATTGCCACAATATAAAAGCTTAATTATTATTACAATTAATACTGAGACTCAGCTGTTACCATAACATACACAATTTATGAATAAAAATATGGTACATCAAAGTCTACAAAAATCTGTAAAAACTTGCTGTATGTAAACATTAAAAAGAATTAAAAGATTATCAATAATTTAAAAAAAATTAAATTCATGGAAGGTACTGTAATAAATCTACCTAATTAGGTGTACTGTTATGATAACTATAGATAGTTAAATGTACAATAGTAGAAATTTTATAACGAAAATGTAAATAAAATTCTAGAACATAATCAAGTAGGCCTACTTACTATATATTTAAATAAGGCCTAAAGAATGTTGTATTGCACAAAGAGTTTTTTGTTTGAAAACCTGTTTTGGGGATAAATTTGTTTTTTTGACAATTATGGGATAACTGTATACCTATTTTACAATTGTCAGGATAATTTTATGTAGCTGGCCAAAAATTTGGTAGATATAAAGTAACAAAATTATTAAAAAAAAATTAAAACCCATGATTTTCAAGATTTTGGTTGGGCAACACGAGACGCCACCCACTGTCATTCTAATAACATAAATTGCTATTTATATGATTTATTTATGATTTAATAATGAAAATAATGGTGTAAGAAATACAGTAGCTACACTACAGCATTATAATAATAGGCCTACATTAGTGTGTGTGTGACCAAACGAGTCTTAACAAAAAATTAAATAGTAGTATACTAATAAAATATATTTTTATATGAAATATTATATGTCAAACTGTTTTGAGTTATGTTCTACTGTATCATAGTATAATATGTAGATAATTAATTTTTATGTTGTTGTTCAGCTGTATAATATGAAAATAAGAAATTTTGAATTTCTGTATTTTTTGACAATTTATAAATCATAGATGTGTTATATCATTACAATGCTACAATGACGATATTGAAAGTGAATTTTCATTAAAAGTTCATAATAAAAATATTATTAAAAAAATAATTTTTCTCTCTCTAGATTTGATTTTTATTTAGTATAATATTTTAATAGTTGATTAATAGTCTATAGATAGACTGTTTAGGACTCACAGAATAAATTACCCAGTATCTCGAGGGAAACCACATTTTAAAAAAAATAATTGCAGGCAGCAGTTAAGTAAATAAAACTGCCAAGTAAAGAATCTTATATTAGTGAAAGTAGATTTTTTTGGTGAAAACCCAAAATTTAGAAATCTGTTTCCCAAGTAAACAATATCAGTGACAGATCTATGATTTCAAAAATGGGGGTGGGGGTGGCTGGCAAGGTGAGTAGCACCGAGCGAAGGTGGGCATATGAGGGGGTGTTCCCCCCCCCCTTCGAAAATATGAAGAATTTTTTAAAATACTTGAACTGTTTGGGCACTTTTCTCTGGCCTTAATAATGTCTAAGTTCTGTAATTGTTTTCCTTATTTTATTTATTTTTTCATTATTTTAATTTTTTCTGAGAATGAAGGTGGGTGGCTAGCCGCCCAATTCACCCCCTAAATCCGCCACTGAATCTGTATTTTAAAAAAGGAACAAAATGTTGAAAGTTGATTTTGATCGGTATACAGCAACAATTAAATTTAGATAAAGGTCTATCTGACAAAAACAGTTTTCATCATACTGTAGAAGTCATATCAAGACCAGACTTGATTTAAACTTTAATCAAACAGACATTACTTGATTATTGTACTAGGAAATAATGGCGGCTAAAATGACTGTTATACTGTAAATTGTCTGTATTATTGTTAATTACAGTCTTATTGGCACACTGCCATTATTGTTACAGGCATTCATGGTGTTTAACATGGGTGACTCATTTCAAATTTGATCGTTTATATATTCTCAGTTAATAACCAATAATCTTGGTAATTGTTTACACATGCCATTACTAAATAAGCAGACATTTTTCAATGAAAATATGTTAGTCAATCTTTTGAAATCAATCAGAAATTGTCTGTAAGGGATCATGTTAAAACTATCCTGCTGCAATTATAATTCAAGTAAGAAATTACAATACATACTCCATGAGATACACACCATCGTGACAGGAATCAATATTTTGACATAAATTGTCATCACCAGGAATTATTCCTCATGATGACATAATTTATGTTGACATATTGAATCCTGTACCATTGTGACAGAATTAAAGATTTCGACATAAATTATATCATCACTGATGATGAAATAATTTCGAAATAATGTTGAAATATTGGATCATATCATGATGGTGTGTATCTCATTGCTTGGAGTATGTATTATACATTCATTCTTACTTGAAGTTGATTAGTGCATGGACCTATTAATTTAATAGGTACATGATGCCATAATTGTGCATGTATGGGCCTGTGAATCCGGGACTAATAAAGGTAAAATAGAAAAATGAGGAAGTTTTTTTTCTGACCACCTTTCTAAAAATTTCTGGATCTGCCAATTGATATCCAACAATTACCATTCAAAATATTGACTTTTAAATATTTCATATTAAACGATGAACATGTATGTCGTACTATGCTCATATATCATTATTTATGCTTTATAATAATTCTATAATTAATTTGTTTTTTTTTAAATTATGTTTTGTAGATGTTTCACAAGTAGCTATGCCACCAAAGCCAACATCTTGGCCAAGTCCATATTATACTGGGAGTTTCTACACACCAAGCGTCCAGTCAGCATCGCATCCTACGGTTGCTAGAACGACATCCGAAACACCAATAACAATCTCCGCAGAACAGGAGGCCGCACACCAGCTAGCTCAATTAAACACACCTATGGGTAGTAACTCTAACACGTTTACAACATTAACTTCCTTTGCGAAACATGATTCACGTTACCCTGCGCAAAGACAGGGCATTAATGAAGTCAGATTTGCGTATCCTAGCGCCAGTGCTTCAGCCCCATTCACGACTAACCCACTTTCAACAAGCATGGATACAAAACCATTTTTCTCACCAACTTCAACTTTTCCACTTCCATCGCCCGGTGATTTATTCAGTACCCCGACAACGCCAGTATCTTTAACATCGTCGCCATTTTTCCCAACATCGCCAACTTATCTATACCCGCATTTATATATGACATCACCAACGACTCATAGTTCGTCAGCCAGTTTTTACGATTCAGCTCCACACCTACAAATGTTGCCGTCTTCGCATGATAAACACGAATCAAAGCCAATGATCAAAGAGGAAGGCAATATTTTAATGCGTCAGCACGATCACATGCTACCGTTCGATGACATGTCGCGGAGAATGGACATATCAATGACAAATCAACTTGGGATGCCTGGACATGATGACCATCTACGTGCAATCGGTCATCATCTACCGGTTGTCACTTCAGCAGGTCATACATTGCCTAGTGATGACCGCAAAGAAGATGTCTGGAGACCATACTGAAATAAACTTGATCATGTATAGTATGTGTAAAAACTGTTTTAATATCTTATATACACACTCATTGGCCTGGAATGTTTGTAAATGAGAAAGTTTGTAAATGAGAAACTTTTATAAGACTATAAGACTTGCACAAGGCACATTTCTTGTATGTTGCATGTTGTTTCTTAAAATTTGCTTTTTAAATGAGATAAGGTACAGAAATAAAAGCAACATTAATTTTTAAGTATTTGTTAATAATATAGTAAGTCATTAACTTTGTGACACCTATGGCTGAAATCTGTTTGTAAAATAAAAGGTTCGCATTTGAGATGGTCAAATAATAATAATAATATATTGACAAATGATCTAAAGGATTATTTATGATGCACCTGTTTTAACAACAAATTTTAAACAAATTGAAAGTAAGAAATAATACAAACTGAAATAATGATTACTCTGTTTTTGAGCAACTGACTATAAATTGGTGGAAATATGTAATAAAGTTAATAAGAAATTATAATACTGTAATATATTTTAAAGTAATCAGTGTTTTAGTACTGTACTGACCCTTGGATAAGCCCACTACAATGAACATGGAATCCTAGTCAGTGTCTGATGTGGATATACAGTATATCTTAATATAAGCCCACTAATTTTGAACATGGAATCAGGCTGTTTTGGGCGAGCTTATACCCAGTTCAGGGGCGTATCAAGGATTTTGGGAAGGGGTGCTCTAAACCAATGGGACTTTTAAAAAAGTCCTTTTTTAAGTCCATTTTAGGGATTTTTTGTACAGTTACATTGTTTTTTTTATGGTTATTTTCTCCTACTATCTGTAATTCCTTTCCTGAAGGGGTGCTCAATTCCTCTAAAGGGGTATACTGGAAAGCTCAATCTTATTTGTATGCTATTTTTATTTCTTTTTACCTCCCAAGGGGGGTACTTGAGCACCCTAAGCACCCCCCATATACGCTACTGCAGTTTTTTTAAATGTGTTGAGTAATTCATTTTATCTATAAAATAAAGTGTTACGTGTGGTTATACTAGGATCAGTGCAGTATATAATACCAAATAAACGTCTAGGGCATTAAGAAATATATTTGTAACATTTTGAATTGTCATGGGGGAAAGAAAGAAGCCATGTACAGTATTCTTTGTTTTCGTGCCCCATGCATTTTTTAAAATACTGTTAAAATATATAGTGATTTTTGGATGATTATTTGTTGATTGCTGATATGTATTTTTGCTTAAAAATTTAGGAACAAATTTATAGTTGTGTGTAAATAATTGTGTTTATCATTGTTCATTGTGTTCATCATTATTCTCTTATACTGTGGCAATATGTTGTATGTCACTTGTAACATTCCATCTATCTACTCTTGGACAAACCCTGTGCCGAATATCTTTGCACATGTATTAACTATCTGAATTCAGTACATTAGTTTCAAGTGAGCTATTTTATGTAAATATCTAATTTATTCCTATCATATTTAAGGTGTTCATTTTTGTAAATTAAAAGGACAGGGTGCATGTTTGTACCTGAATATTGAAGTGTAGATTTTTACCTGTTTACTGTTAATAAAAAGGACAATGTTTTTTTTTAATTGACTGTAGTACGTTTATAATACTACGGTTATGTTCTATTGATCATGGATGGTATTCAATATTTCTTTAAATTTAGTAATCATTAATTTTTAAGAAATTTAAAATGTGGAATAAAACAGGGTAGGTTTAAAAAACAAAATGTTAGGTCATTTTTGGTTTTTATTATAACTTTTATATCATCTATAAACTTAATTATGTTAGTATGTTCTATAATGTATTTGTACTTAACTGTATTCTTGTTACGTTTTCTTTTCCTGACTTGTATTAGTCTAATTGCAATGCTTTACACATAGCAATGCAACTTGAGTTTTTTAAGTACTTAGATCATAGGCAGTTTTGATTTCATTAGCTCAAATAATTTTATAGATATTTGCTTAGTCGATAAATATTATATATAAGTTAGTAGACACAACTAAAGCAAGATCATAATTTGTCCTTTGTCTTTCTTGAGAGTTGTGCATATATTTTGCATACAGAACGATTTTTAAATAAATGCTGATTAAAAGCTAGTATAATTTTTGTGTTTTAATATACAGTAACCGGATTAATAATTAAATTAATCTAAGCACATATATCATCACTACCAGCAACATTTATCAAGAGCGGATCCAAGATTTGGGGGGGGGGGGGGGGGGGGGGGGTTTGGCGTAAATTTGGTTTTGACAAGCAAAAAAAAAACCCTTCTTGCATTAACAAGTCTACCATTGCCTCTTATGAGTGTTATTACAGCTGCTTTGCATCTAAACTATTGTTACCAGTCCATTGCCATTAAAAACAAAAACAATTGTTTTAAAATTTTGGTTGGACTTTAGCCTGTTGAGCACTTTTAAATCCGCCACTGTTTATCATCGACATTATCATCGACATCATTTCTATAACTCATGACCATTACCGTCATAATTTATCATCATCACATATCATCATCGTTGTTAGTATCTGCAGTATTCGGACTTTAGATTTTGAGAAACTTGTGACTTGGATAGTCTTGAGATTTTGATAAACTTGGGACTTGGGACTTTATTTGACTTACTGAACAGTAGGGTGACAAACATTGAACCTGTGTATTGGACTTTTGGAGTGACAGACGTAGGATTTATGGAGTGGGGGACTTTTTACCAAGTGAATTTGAACCGCCGAACTTAAATCCACTTGGAATTTTAGATTCAGCACCTCCGTAATGCTGAGGCAGCATTACGGAGGAACCTTTCCCCGTTGGGGAGAAATTGAAAACCGGGAACACGCCCACCACAATCGTGCCCAACTGTCTGGTGTGCCTTCCCTGTCGGGGTATGCCCAGCTATCGGGGAAATCCTGGTGCCGCCACTGCTTGATGAACCTGGAACTTGGATTGATTTGGGAGGTTGATGGCTTTCTGGTGGGCTTGGGACATCCATGGATTTGAATAGACTAGGGACCGGCAGACTTGGAGTGGCGGATTTCGGGACTAGGGGACTTGGAAACTGTGGAGGGGACTTGAGTGTGGACTTGTGTCCAGTAGACTTGGGACTTTAATGAAATACAGTGGCTTAAATCCCGATTTTGCTTCTGACAAGCATAGAATAAACCATTACAATAGCAGGTCTCCCTTTGCCTCTAGGCATCTCTATATACGGCCGCTGTGCATCTATTTATTTTAGTCCATCTTCATGGAATCAAGAAGATTAAACAATGGGTCAATTTTAGGGGCCTGGGGGATCTTGAGCCTGTTAAGGCTTAAGGCCACTATAATAGAATTGGAACTTGGATGAACTTGATACTTGGATGGACTTGAGACATGGACTTGTCGCTTATAACGAACAGGAAAAAACCCATTGTAAGTTCGAAATTGGCAGGTTTTGACAAAAAAGTCATAATGCCACAGCCTTGGCAGGCCAGGGGCTTTTAGGGGTTCGGACGAACCCCCCTTTCAGCGAACCCCTCTAGCCAGCGAACCCCTATAGCAATTACTAGAGGATAAATTTGGTCTTTAGCAATTGCAGGAGGATACATTTTTGTACTGACTGTACATGGTTTTAAATTGGATAAAGGCTATGCTTTGGGGTATTTTTCCCACAACCCAAGGGCTTCGCCCATTCACCCCACCAGGACCCTTAGGCGGGCCCTGGACACCACACCCAGATACCCCTTTTATAGTATCCTGCCTACGGGCTTGACCTTGGAATATTTCAGGACAGTTTTGATATTCATCCAACTTGCACCTACTGTATCCAGCGGTCATATTGTGCCCATATTAAACTTCATGTGTACCAGAGTGTGTAACAGAGCAGGAAAATCCCACGCTTGAAACCATCGGCAGGGGCGGATCCAGGATTGTGTTTTAGGTGGCTTAAAACGAGATTTTGGTTTTGACAAGCAGAAAAAAAAACCTGCTTGCAAAAAACAGGGCGCCTTTAAACTGGGCGCCCTTAAACACTGCAGCTGGCCATCTATTTTTCTTAGTTCGCTCTCATTTTTACCATAAAGAAAATTGGTCAATTTTAGGGAGGGGGGCTTACGCCTGTTAATAGTAATAATAATAATAATAATAATGATTTATAATGCGCTCATCTCCACCAAAGGTGCTCAAGGCGCAAATCCCCCCTTAAATCGGCCACTGATCGGACTTCTACCTGTATACCGAATTGTACCCAACAATCTTGGGTATAGGCCGATAGCTCCAGAATTTGCCCGACGGGGGGGGGGGGGGG
>JAOTQE010069536.1:0-17185 GCA_025631205.1 Nesometra sesokonis
TATAAACATCTAAAATCTTTAATTCATAAAACAAAGGAGGTGAATGTGCCCTATAGTTAGAAAAAGTGATACATCTAACTATCATTTTTTGTATAGTTAAAATAGGAACTAAATATGATTTGAATGTACTAGGCCAGACTTCAGTACCAACAGTAAATGTAAAGTTCACCACTGCTTTGGTCATTTATTTGTTGAGGTTTTTCAAGAACACATGTTTAGGTACAGCATTTACCTACTGTACATGTGCTTTAGAATATCATAGTTTTTTTTTTATTTTAAAATGCTTCACTTTGGTATATTTGTCAGATATTCTTTCTGCTCAAATTATAAAAAAAAGTTTGTTTTATTTAGTAATAGCAAATGAGGCGTGACACGGCAAAACCACCCAAGTTGTAGGAAAATTGAAATACATATACCATTTGGAAGCTTTACAATGAGGGGTCAATGACCAAAATCGAACATGTAGAACTGAATTTATTGGACAAAATATACAGAAATTTCCTTTGCATTTCTTTATATTTCCTGTTGTTTATTTGCTTATTTCTCAATAACTTCCTGTGTGACAACTTGGTGATTTTGCCATGACTGGCCTCAAATGTACTTTATTTGCTGATAGATCAAAAAGTTTCTCAAACTTGGTCCTTCTCACACAGAACTCCAATCCCTTACCACTGTGCAATCCCACACTCAAATAATGTGACTATTTGTTAATATCTAACTATTTTATAAGTTTGAATATTTTAAAACTTTGCAGACTACAAAGATGGACCCTGTTGATTTTTGGTCTTCCCCGAATTTTATTTTGTACGTTGTTTCCACCATGGCAAAATGCAATTGTACAGCGAAGCACTAGCCGATTTTCACTTAGGTTTGAAACTGAACGATAGTGGATAGAGTATACGATAAATATAAAGTTGGTGTTTTAGGAAATGAAACTGCTACAATACTTGCATGTTTTTGGGCAAAATAAAGAATTTAAAAAAAACAAAAGTTTTTGCGTAAAAATGGTTTTAAATTTCAATTCAATTCAATCTTTTATTTCGGAAAGGAGACATTTCCATAGTGATAAATACAAAAATAAAAATGATACTTAACACGTATAATAAAAAATATCGACTATCTCAGATAACTGTTCCATCTTGCAAACAGTGTAGAGTTTCTTAGAATTTTACTATAAACAGTACAGTAGATACTAAGACCTTGGAATTGGCAGATAATCTGCACATAAAACCATGTATTGTCTTCCTTAGAAATTCCTAAAAATTTTCTGTTGTAAAATAAAGCTTATTATTATTATTATTATAATATTAAAATGAAATATATAAATTGAAATTTTCCTTCATTTCAGACATTGATGAACCTAGCTGAAAGGCTAGGCCCAGCAATTGAGAAAGGACTGAGTGCTGTTGAAATTAGCCAACTTCCAACATTTTTCTACACACCTGACTGTAAGATACAGAACAACTCATGCAGTATATGTATGGCTGACTATGAGACCGGGGACAACCTTAGAAAGCTACCCTGTTTCCATGACTACCATGATACATGCATCGATCAATGGCTTGCGGTGAGTATATTTTTGTTTTATTTTTTTGTGTTGTGTTTTCTGTATTGCTCACTACGTACAGTATGAGAATGTTAGTAAACTAAGTTTCTTTATGATGCTTCTTATGCTATGTTCAGAGTCATGGCTTAAGCGGAGCTTAGCGTAAGCAAGGCGCAAGCTAATCTGCGGCGTAACGACCAAGGTGTTCGGACACAAGGCGTAGCGCAAGTCATAAGCAATTTTAAAATTGCCGCCAGTGGGGTTTTCTATGACCAGTGATCTGTAATTGATTGGCCAATGCAGACTGATTGCAAATTGTGATTGGACAACACAACACAAGGACAAAACCATTCAGGTGTACAAGGCGTAGCTTAAGCTAAACCGGGGTTTGCAGGGAGCACAAGTTACGCTCCGGATTAGGGACTTACGCTAATCGCCGGCTAGTTCAGACGCAAATAATTGTACACCTCATACGTTACGCTCCACTTAATCGTTGAGTCTGAACATACCCTTAAGAGTCTGTTCAAACACATACCTTAAGGGTGGTATAGCTAATTTAAGGTGTAAGGTCTGCAGTGTGAAAATCCAGATAAAAGACATTGCTAGCACTAATATATTTAAAATTGGTGTCGGTAACTTCTTATTACAAGTCAACCAAATTTGATGGCCAATCCAGTCTGATCTTAATTTTTCATTCAATTGTTCAGACTGATTAAGATGTACCCCTTTTACACTGCCAAACGAAATACTATCCCGGGACATTCCCACAATGATTGCGAAATGAGTTTCCTTTTACACCAGATTAGACATTGCGGGACGAATCCGCTTTACTATATCGGAGTCCGTTTACACTGCTAATGATCCGGATTATGATGGTTTACAAATAATTTAAACAGCGCCCCAAGACATAGTTAAGGGATTTCCCCTTTGTCGTGTGTTTTTATTTTCTGGTACTTAAACAACATACAAACATAAACAAATCACTTCTAAAATTACCCATACCATGCAATAAAATATTCTACTATTATAAATATTTATTAGAACAGTGGTTTACAAATATACAATTTGTTTATCAAACCTACTGTTGAGTAAATTCATTACCCAATGGATGAAGATGTAAAACCATTCCAGAACTTGAAATTGGAACCGTTTACACTGCCACTCCGGGTTCGTCCCGGGAGTGTCCCGCAAAGGATCGAAGCTGAATGCATTCCGCTTTGCTATCCCGGGACCGTCGCAGGACGATTCACCCCACGATTAAATTTTGTACACCGTTTACACTATAAATCAGTCCTGCAATTGTATGTCCCGCAATGCTCAATTGCACTTGTGTTGTTGTTGTAAAAGGGGTAAATGTTCTTCAATTATAAGAAGCCCATGATAGATAGTGTTTTGTAATTTTGACATTACCTCTACCACTACAGGTTGAGGTAATTCAGTACCAGTCCGCTAAGAAATTCACATCAGACCATGCAAATTTTCCTATTGCTGGTTCGTTTTGCCGGTTAATAGTTAATGAAAATATCCCATGAAGTTATTTCAGGGTTCATACGCGTCCTTGAAATCCTTGAAGGTCCTGGAAAAATGGATTGGCATTTTCCAGTACTGGAATGTCCTGGAAAATGATAAATTGTCCTAGAATGTCCTTGAATTTTACTTATTTTTATAATAATTGAAATCTAACATACAAGATCATTGTTTACACGTGATAAAATTTACAATTTATGCCGATTTTGTATGCATTTACAAACATCGAGTGTCCTAGAAATTTTTAATTTTCGACCTGGAAATGTCCTGGAATTTAGATTGAAATCAAATGTATGAACCCTGTTATTTACTGCTTTAATATCATTAATATAATTCACAAACACAACTAATAAATTAGATCATTATTCCCAATGCTGTACATCCTACAGGGATGTGGCTAGGGAGGGAAGCAACAATGTAAGGGTGGGTGGTAAAGTGATTAAAATGAGTGTTTTTACCTTATTCAGAGGTTTAGGGTGGATATTAGATTGAAATTAGTCTGGATGAAAGGCCTTAAAATAAGCTTTAGGATGGTTGGAAAATTTTTAGGGTGGGCAGTCCACCCATCCGCCATCATTACGTCCTTGATCCTATCCTTAAAACACATTTTATGTAGCCCCAATGCAAAGGGTGACACTAGTCAATTAATGCCGAGTTTGTTCATGTTGATGAAACATTATTTAATATTGAAATTATATGCATCAGGGAGTATACTAGTTCTAATTTGTCTTCCGCTACTTTGATGTGAAATTGAGAGTAGTTGAGAATACTTACGAAAAATAACCCAAGTCGTTCTCATGTGGGACACAAATCAGTACCTCCAGATAACTAGTTTAGCATCTGGACCACTAGGTTACCAAGTTGGCTGTTGTCGCTTATGGAAAACAGCTTGGAAATTGAGTGGGTTCTTAGTGAAAGACTGACTGACAGATATTTTCGATAGACTGACCAACTAATATTGCTGAGATTTGAATATTGTTGATAAAAAGTAAGTCGGTGATGGATTAATTTTTTTGAAACTCAGTCGGCTCTTATTCAAATATTTGATAGTTTGTATTTGCATATTTTTAATATAAGAACTTTATTATAACTTTACTACAGAAGAATCCAGTGTGTCCAATTTGCAGAGTTGAAGTTCAGATCTAAAAGTATTCTAGAGAACATTTTCGGAAACTGGTGACAACAAAATGGAAGAAAACCAAGAGCGTCAGAATTAGCAGAATTTTGGTATATCTTTTGGCCATGGACAATAAATTTTGATTGTCCCAATTTTTTGCTCGTTCACATTTAACTCTGACCAAAATTGATAGTGGCAATTTGCAAAATACATATTAATAGTTGCCTGTCGGAAGTTAAAAAGTCCAGTTCAAATGTTGGGTTGTCTAGTGATGGCCTTCAAATGTTGCTGCTCCTGAACATACAATATTTAAGCAGGTAAAAATAAAGATTTGTAAAGTTGAGTGTTGAGTTGTCTGTTGGATGTTACAAAGTCCAATTCAAATGTTTGGTGGCCTAATGATGGCCTTCAAATGGCGCTGCTCCTGAACATCAGGTAAAAATAAAGATTTGTAAAGTTGAGTGTTGAGTTGTCTGTTGGATGTTACAAAGT
Source organism: Nesometra sesokonis (assembly GCA_025631205.1). NCBI lineage: Eukaryota > Metazoa > Echinodermata > Crinoidea > Comatulida > Antedonidae > Nesometra > Nesometra sesokonis. The sequence continues at coordinate 4,683 of JAOTQE010069536.1, forward strand.
CCAATTCAAATGTTGGTTGCATAGTGATGGCTTCAAATGTTGCTGCTCCTGAACATACAATTTAAGCAGATAAAAAATAGATTTGTAAAGTGGCGTGTCTTTCAGCTGATAAAACCTCAGGTATTTAATGGATTGTAAAATGCAATTTGATAGGATATTGAAGGAAAATCAGTGTTTTTAGTCTTGTAATTTTCACACATTTTTAAAAAACTTCATAATAAAATAATTAGGTAAATGGTTTCTAAGTCAACTTTTGATACATCATTAATCTTTAGAAGCTTTGGTTGTAATTGTTTACCTAGCAGTATCCATAAATACAGAATATTTCCAAGTAAACATACAAATAGAATTATTATTTTAACAAATAGATGGTTACTTTCCTTCAAACACCTAAAGAACTATGTATCAAATCACATTACATTGCTATGTATACAAATTCAAACCCAATATCACAAATGAGAATGTGCAAAAGTGCCCAGTCTTGTTTAGTCTCATATATCGTGCTACCAACCTTTCATAAAAGTTTGTCAATGAACAGATGTGTATTTTAATCAGAATTCAAATAAATTGACAAAAATTAAAAAAAATATATATAATGTAATTAAATAATTTGCATTGCAAAATATGTTCAAAATACAAGTAATATTGAGGTTTCACAACTTGGCGAAATACGATAATAAAAACAAATACGTCACTCTTTCCATTTTTTAAAGTTTCTAAAAGTGTTTAAAAATATGTGAGGTCTCACCACAAAACGAGTCTCATGGTAGAAAAATCTAAAACCGAGTTATTGGTTGAGACTGGCATTTAGCTCAGTTGGTTTAGCTGGTGGAAATCACTGTGCTGAACCATGACTTACTCATGGTTCGATTCAACACCACGCCACTCTCCTTGTGTTTTGGCTGGAGGGTCGAAATACAAGTTACTAGCGCACCATCTTTCGGATGAGACGTTAAGCCGCTGGTCCCGTGTACAGCATGGCTCATGTGCACGTTAAAGAACGCAGTTCACTCTTCGAAAACAGTAGGGGATTGTCTCCCGGTGTACTGCCCAATCACCACCAGAAGGACCCCACTGGAAATAAGTCAACTTCGGACTTTCGTGGGTTATCCTTGGTGTTCTACACCGAATAATTCAAATCAAATCAAAATCAAACTGAGCATAATCTAAGCTGTAATCTACACTTTAAATGACAGTTATTGGATAAGTATATCTAAAGATATGGGCATATACGGACACACGGCTTTGAGAAAATAACCCATAAAGCAATTGAAAAATAAACAATTAAGACTATAAATCTTAGAAAACCTGCATGAAAAACACTTTCCTGATTGAAAATTGACTTAAAACGTATAATATAGAAATATAAGTACCATAGCACTCATAATTGATTAAAACTAAATTTCTCAAAAATTTGACTTCGGACCTATTTTGGTGATTATGTCAATTTGATGACACCTACATTGCAACTCATTTTGACCTCACATATATCGATTTGTCCACCCACATATCGATTTGTCCACCCACATATATCGATTTGTCCACCCACATATATCGATTTGTCCACCCACATATATCGATTTGTCCATCCACATATATCGATTTGTCCACCTACAAATCGTTGATGATCATCCTAATGTATTCACTGACTGTGACAGATATTTAAGGTGTTCTATTCGAAAGTTACAAAAATTTTATGATGTTTTCATTTTCGTATTTGGTAAAGTTGTGAAACCTCATTATTAATTAAATGGTCATCATTTAACTTAAGTTAGTGCTAAAGTTTGGTGGCCATTTTTTTTGGAGTATGCCTACAGGAGATTAAATGTTGCAGCTCACCTTGTCACTAAATCTCTGCACATCACCTCTATCCTCCGAAATCTACAGTGGTTACCTATTAAGCAAAATATTATTTTTAATTTCAACATGTACTCATACTCTGAGGTCAATATCAGACCAAACACTTCTTTTTTGTGCACTTTGAAGTTAATGTCAATGTCATGTGGGGAAAGATCCTGCAAGGTTGCTGCACCTAAGTTAGGAAATGTTTTACCATTGTCTATTCGTGATTCACCCTCTGCTTCTAAACTTGCCTATTTAGTTCCTTCTAATTCTTTTTTCTTTTCACTTGTTTTAAGCGCATAGAGACCTTAGTATTTTGCACTATATAAATATTTAACCATTGACCATTACAGTGTTAAGTTTACCATATATTTTTTGAATAATAAATCTATGGAATATGCAAATTAAACTTCAAAGCATCTCCATATAATAGTTAAACTGTTAAGTCTATTGGAAGAATTGTCTAATTGATACAAATTTGCAACAAAATTAATATAGTTAGAATTATTAGGCAAAACTATGGAACAGTTTTCTTAAAGTTAAGAAAAGGACGGATTTTGACACTGAAGTATTCTTTACAGTATTAAATATAACATGTTGGACAACATAGACTGTTTGCTGCAGTCAAAGATATGTTTCCAACCAATATCTAACCAGAAATAGCCTGTTGGACACAGGTGAAATTATGGCCTTTATTTTTGTTTACTCTGTTTCATAGGTGCTATTATAATTAAGTCATTATTTAGTTAGAAAAACAAATATTTGTTACTATTTATTAAACAATTTGTTAAAGTAATTAAAGATTTAGAGTTTACCAACCTCTTGTTATCATGGTCCTTGTTCCTCTATTGTCTTCCTCGTTCAGCACTGGTGGGATGGATGCAGGGGGTGCAGGTGGCATGTTCATAAACTCGTAGATTATATTAAGAGAATTGATGTACATTATTTAAATTAAGTATGGTCACATCTATTGTCAATAAAGTCTTAAAGATCTTAAGAATGAGAGTGCAATATCTGGGCACATACAGTTCAATATTTCCAAAATGTCCCTACCTAACCCCAACCATGTTTAATCTGAGACTTGGACCTTCTGTAACTCCAACTTCTAAATCTTGCCTAAGACTGTTGGTTCACACAGTACAACCTTGAAACATTAATTTTATTCAAACCTAATATTTAGTTTCTAACGTTTACTTTAAAGTATAGTAGCCTGTATGAATTAACAAATTAATGATATCGGAGAGGCACGTTATTGGTGACGCTCACCATTTGGGTTACTGTACTTCATTTCAGGGTGTTGAGAATGGCTTACTATTACAGTAGTGTGTCGCAGAGCTCAAGTTGGAAAACCAGAAATCCTGGAGATTTTGTGAATCGGCGTACATAACTGTTTTGGGGTACTAGATGGGCAACTAAAAGTGAACTTATGAATAACAATGCTTTGATTATTATAAATGAAAAGGTTTTTAATTATATTTGGTACAATTATTGACAAAACGGACCTTCAAAATATCATTAGTGTCTATAAATGGAAACCACATATTTTATATTGTAAATTTATCAAAAACTCCTGGAGAAAATTATGAGAAAGTCCAATACCTGGAGAAAATTGCGTATTCATGGAGCCGTGGAGATGACGCTAAATTTCTGGAGAGTCCAGGCTAATTCTGGAGACTTGGTAGGCCTGGTGTCGATGTTAATAAATTTAATGTAGTCACCAACCCCAGTACTTGTCAGTACTTGAACTACAGTACAAGTAGTAGTCGCATACATTAATTAGGCCTAAAACTAAAAAACACATCCTCCATAATCGCTTTTAATATCACACACAACAGATCAACATGCATTACCGTCTTTAGAAACGAATTTGATTATCCATTTTCTAAGGCTAATAAAAGCCTTCCTATTTATTATAGTTGTAATTACTAACTAGAATATCTATTTTACTGCACTCCACATTGTTCCCCTCCCATACAACAAAAGTTATCGCCAAGGGCCAGGTGAATATTCATCTCATCACTAGGGGTGATTATAACTTAACTCTATGTTCTCTCGTACAGGGGTGGATTTAAGGAGGTGGGCCTGGCAGACACCGCCCCTCCCCCTCCCTTTTCGGAGAGTAAAATATATAAATATTATTTATTAAGTGTCTATAAAACAAAAATATTCAGCAAGAATCGTTCCCTCAATACGCCCCTGAAGCCATTTCCGGACATTTAAAGACCAAAATTTCCCGAGGGAACATACCCCCGGACCACCCTAAAACATTGCATTGTTGACATTAAGTTAATGTATGCCCTGTTTATCCTTTTTATTTTTTAATTTATCTTTTATTAATGAAGGTCCCTGATGGTCAGGTTCGCCTGAATGAAAGCCATCTTCATAAAATGTTGATCTATCAATATTAAAACGTCTATAAAACGAAATATATTCAGCAATCATAAGACAAAGAATTGATCCCTAAACACGCCTAATGCCATTTCCGGATATCGAAAGACCAAAGTTTCCCGGGAGCATTCTCCCGGACCCTCCTATAACTGACTCTCTGCCGTTCCCCTTTTTCAAAAGCCTGCGTCCACCCCTGATTATATTTCTGGAAAGATTTAATTGTGCAGCGTCGATCACCTCTGTTAATAATATGTATTACCCCCTCTATAATTTAATTTCTTCATCAATCTTAAATAACCATGGAGGACGAAAATTATGTTGTATTTCCTCCATGCATGAACATAATGCATAAAATGTGTTTAGTAATAACAGTTGTTTTATAGCAATCAAAATGTCGATTTTTTTCTATATATGTTTTGGTGATTTTTGTTTTTTAAATTTTGTTTTCACATTTTAATTTGTGTGCATTAAAAAAATGACAAAATAGTGTGCTTATAATTTATGGTGACGTCATTTTGCCAAAGTTCATACATAATAATAGTCATAATACAGTTTATTTCCTATTAATGTTTAATAACATTTTTTTTAAATTTTCTTGAGTATTTTTTGCTCCATTTTAAACGTTTTAATATACAAACTTATTATTTACCTGTACAATAAAATTTAATGACAAAAAAGTTCAACGTTTCGGAACCATAAGATACTAGCTCCTCCCATGGAGCTGCTCCATGCTCCTCCTTAATTAGTAAACAATTTTGTTGTGATAGAATCATTTTGTTTATTCAAAGACGGTTTTAGTTCTTTGATCCAAAGCATTTCCTTAATTAAACAATCAAATTTAGTTTTGCACTTCAAGTAATATCTTAAAATAATTAGCTGCTTCATTAGAACTGATATTATGGTTTCTTAAGTGATCTGCTATGGTACCTCTATTGTGCTCATTAATTTTTCTATCAAAGCAAAATTGTTTTTTTATTATTTTTAGTCATTTGTTCTTGAAAATGGTTTCAAGATGGTTCCAAAACGTCGAACTTTTTTATTATTAAATTTTATTATACAGTTATATAGTAAGCGTCTTTTTAATTCGTTATTATTTTCCGCCTGTTTTAATTTCGTAAAATAATAAATGGAATCATATCAGCTAATAATCAAAGGAACAGAATTGCGATGCGGACAAGAAAAACGAAGAGAGACAAAAAATAAAGATTGCGAGACTATTATAACATATCTACGCATAACATCATGAAGCAGGGCAGCATCATGGAAGATTTCCTCGAGGGCAGAACAACGGCCAAAATGAACTAAAAAGCTTATGTGACATGAAAATGAACATCATTTAAACCCTAATTAAAACTAACATAAAACGAACAACAATTTAACATTATTTTTTTTTTTTGTAAATGTCTCGATTTCTAACATTCGTGCCATTCTGACACTAGCAGCTGATATATTTATACATTTGGTTTGATAGGCTATTAACACGCGAATCCCTCATTCGATTTAAAGAGATGATTACGGAAGGTAAAAACAGTTTTACGAGATGATCTCTTTTACACGCAAAGAATTTGCATACAGTAGGCTCACAAAACATCAATGTGTAGATGTAAGATGTAGTGGAAGGAAGAATGGGCGAGAAAAGACCAAGAGGAAGAAACAAAATGATGAACAGCAAGTGAGTAATACCACATGAAACGAAAGTACCAGAAATAGGCTACTTGAGGATGTCATCCGAGCTCCCAAGTTGAAAAACCAGAAATCCTGGCGATTTTGTTGGCCAATTCGTAACTGTTTTACGGTACTAGGCCTATATGGACGTCAATGCTTTGATTATTACAAATGTTAATATTATATTTGGTAGGCCTATTAATTAATGACACCCGAACCTTCAAATACTATATTTTTAGGCCTATTGTCCAAATAAATGAAAAATACTACATATTGTTTATCCTGTAGATAATCATGGAAAAAAAATTAAATTCCTTGAGAAAATTAGGTAGGCCTATTTCCTGGAGCCCGGGAGATGACGCAAAATTCCCGAAGACTCCAGGCAAATCTTGGAGACTTGGGAATCCTGTGTCATAGAGGTGTGCCTTCGCTACGATGACGATGTACATACGGTACGCAGAAAATGGAATGAAGAGAACAAGGAATAGGCCTACATGTCATGAGGAATCTGCCATCAATGGAGGAAGGAGTTATTAGAAGATGAAGGAATAGGCCTACTGGAAGATGGCATAAGGGACCTGCTGTCACCAGAACACATGAGGACAGCGACATCAAGGGAGGAAGGAGTTAATAGATGATGAAGTGGAAGTATGGGAATGCCATGAGAAACCTGTCGCCATTAGAACATTAATGATGATTATGACGATGTTAGACGACATGATGGGAGGAAGGGGTTATTACGGAAGTAGCGGGATGGGAAGAACCGGGAATAGGCCTACTCGAAGATGGCATAAGGGACAAAACAAATGAGGACAGCGACATCAAGAGTGGAAGGGGTTATACCGTAGTACAAGATGAACTCGGAGTACTGGAGAATGCCACGATGAACCAGAACATTAATGATGAAAATGACGATGTTAGACGACATGATGGGAAGAAGGGATATTGCAGCGGGATGCGGAGAACCTGGAATAGGCCTACTGGAAGAGTGACCTGCTATCGCCGAACAAATTACGACATTGGACGACATCAAGGAAGGAATGAGTTACTACATTAGCAGATGAAGCGAAAAAAACGGAGATGCTTGAGAAAGGCATCTGAATTGTAGTAACTCATTCCTTCCTTGATGTCGTCCAGTGAAAACCGGGAATTATTGGCCTATACCATGGTGTTAATGGAGACATCCCTTTGCTAGAACAGACGACATCAATGGAATGAATAGTTGCTAGAAGATGAAGAGGGGAGAACCGGGTGTCTTTGAGAATGTTATGACTCGGACATTCAAAAAAGTGTTCTTATTTTCAGAATTCGTTCCTGCAATTACATCGTATTATTATATTAAGAATGCCTTAGGAATTTTTCTTTTTTAGGTACGTCCGACAATAACAAGAGCAGTCATAAGGCAAAAGTGGTAGACTGAAGGTTCCGGATTCACTAATATAAAATATTTTTGAGATATACATGATATTGCTATATTTATCATACAAAAATTATGGAAAGAACTCCATGCAATTTTCATTGCGAAGTTAGAAACAATTTCCAACAATTAGAATTAGAGTTCTGAAAAAATGTGTACCGGTACTGTATTTAAACATTGCTTATCTGTATACTGTGATAAGATATTGTTAAATATAATTTATAAACATTGTTGGTCACATATCTGAAAAGTGTTTATGTAGGCCTGTTGTAGAATATGAATACTAGTCCGGTTTTGTTGGCTAAATAAAAGTGATGGTGTACAGTGCACGAACAGTTGGTGACACTGACCAGCTACTGTACTGTGCGCAGCTTTCCGCGTCTTATTGTCGGATCGACTTGTTGAAATAAAACAAACTTTGCGACTTAAGCCTATTCCTTATTTGGATTGGCTCTGTTATATTTTGTATAATGATAAAACTATATATAAAATACAATGTTAAATAATGCACAGGAATTTTGGTGATTTTTTTAAATTTTTATAATTTCGTTTTTCTTGTTACTATACCATTATAACTGAAATTTGTTTTGTTCATGACTTCCTCTGTTTCGGTTCGTGTACGATAACAAGAAGTCGTAGTCGTCACACTGAACACACCATGTGTCCAGCTAGCCTAGGAATGTGCGTCAAGTGGCGATATTTTGATTAAATTTTCACATCTGATCTACGAACAAACAGCAGGCGCTAGACGGCCAGTAGAGACCTTAATTGGGTTGCACTAGGGGCCTAGATCCTTCTCCACTCCCCTTGTACAATTACGTTAATAAATGTGATTAGTTATTACAGTATTAACATGTTACAGCCTCTATCTCGATGTGTGATTGTGGAATTCCTCGGTGATGTCTGAATTATTAGTAGAGTAATTTAGCGAGATGTGATTTTTGACTCGCATGGCTTCATCTTCGACCAAATAATTGCAACAGTTGCCGCGTATTATTTAATGAAAGGTCCATTGGGTAATTTAGCCCGTTGCAAAAGGTGTCTAACTTATAAACTATGCTTATAACAGTTGTTAGTACCGACTGTCTATTGGGAGAATCTTAGTCGTCTTCAGCTCCCTCTTTATCCCAAATTATTATCCAGATGTTTCGAGGATGACACTGCGTCAATGGGAATGGTAATATGGAATATAAAGTTTGTATCACAGATCCCGTTTCCCAATCCCAAATAGGCCTAGGCCTACTAAACATCGGGGGATCCTATATAAAAAGGATTTGTTTTGTTTTTAATTTGCAATACTGCATCATTGCACTATTTATCTGGCAGGGGATGCACTGCAGTACTTCGTTAATGTTTTAATTATTGATTCAGACCATGTAGCTCCATGTTCAGACCTAGGAAGCTACAATATCTAGACCCAGTTTATTGTAGGCCTATTTGAGTAAAATCATAAAAAAAAATATTTGTTTATCACCCCGCGCGCATCACTTTTGGAGAAATCTCGATTTTTTAAAACTCATAAAACTCATTTTACTATTCAAACGATTGTTTTTTTCACTTGAAATGCCTTGGATTTTTTAAACATAAATTAATGTGATTGATTATCAAGCTCACAACGAGCTAGGAATAGGATGGACGATCTAGTACCCCAACGTGAGATCACTACAAAATTGGATGGTTGGTTAAAAAAAAACCTCCCGCCCTCATCAGTTTTTTTTTATGCTCGGGTAGGGTGATAAGCTAATAATTATTTTTATGAGGCCTTACCTCTAAAAACGACGAATCTGCATTGTACAATATGTGCCGGTATGTGGCTATATCGTAGGAATATTGTAGATGGCAAATAGGCCTACGGTATATATAGAATATATTAGGCCCCATTCATTATCACATTTTGACTTTAATCTTAGCAGTTAATGCTCTCACGTTTTCCAATTCGCGTTCTCAAAACTCATCAATCGCACTCATCGACTCACAAATCGCGTTTTTCGTAGTTCACCGGTGCGTAGTTCGCGTCTTCTAACTCGCATGTACAATTTTTAACACAACTCGCAATTTTCAAATCTCATCTGACCGAAACTTTCAATTAGCATTTCCCATTTTAATCAACTCGCGACTGTAAATTGTAATTCTCTTTTTTTTCAATTCAACAAACCAGACAACCGAGATAAAAAAAAAAAAACATGTAGGCCTATTTTACAGAAATTGAATAAAGGTAAACTTTGGTAGGATGTGCTAACAGTGCAAAGGCATATTTTGCCTAAAAACAGATACACCCGTGTGTTAAGAGATCCAGATAAGATCTTTGAAAACTCCCGATCATTAGGCCTAATCAGGTCAAATCGTTTTGTTCTGTACTTTCGCTAATTTTCAATCTTTACATTTTAACATTAATACTACATCTGTAAAATCAAGTTCTATTTTGAAATGTTACCGTATAATAATTACCGGTACATTTTACCTAAAAGGGGCTAGAAAGAGCCGAAAGGCGATGATAAAGACCAAACGTTTCTGCAGAGGCCTGGATATTTATCCGTAGGCTCGAATAACCATAGGTTATTTTAACATTGGCTAAAAATCTACAGTTGATTCAGTGTTATGATTTGCATTTCTATTTACCCTGGGAGAAATAAACACACATCGTGGATGTAACTCGACACAATATTCCAATTGTGTGTCGGATGTGTTTGATCAATTAGGAAACGTAGCCGAAATATTTATGTTCAAGTGTTGAAAACTCCAATATATTCAAAATTTCTAATGGAAATGGTAAAAAGTGCAGTCAACCTTGATTAAAGATGGATTTGCAAAAGTATAAAAATACTTGTCTTAGCCTAGGACTAATATTACGGAAACTACATCGAGTGAATTTGAGTCCCGATTAGCGGCTTCTGTCACTTCTGTAATTAAGACATGTAGTTATAACAATAGGTATATATTACGGTATTGCACTGTATTTTGAATTTCTTATGAAATTAAAAATAAAGGTCTGGTGTATTAAGTTGAGTCTCAAATTTGATGATGATGCATGCATAGGCCTACATCAGTAACTGAAATGTTTTTATCGTTACGTGTCAGAAAATTAGAAACATGACATTTATGTATAGTTTCTGTTGAAACTCACAAAAAGGTCGTTAATCTCTTTTTAGGCCTATTTGTTTTATTTGTCAACGACGTTATATAGGCCTAGGCCTATTATGAATATGAAAAAAATACCAAGTTTACTTACTTATTTTGAGCACCAGCGCACACAACATTTAACGCGTAAGTGCACCAATTTGCGACCTATGAGATTATCAAGAAGCAGTGGAGATTTTTTTTACACTTGTAAAAAATAACGGGTGAGAGGACTTTCCCCTTTAATCTACATCCGCTTAAAATCACCTCGTTTGAAACCGCGGTATCTCGGGAAATGGGTTAATTTGTGGTATTTCCACTTTGATTAAACTAGATTTCTCGAATAGTCTTTTCAAAATACTGCGAAGAAAATATTAATTACACCTACTATAGAATACATTTACCCGGTTTCGTTACGCACTATAGGCCTACATAGGAATTGGTTCAAATCTGATCACAGCCTAATGTTCATCAGTTTAACATTGAACACCATTCGGGTTCAATGTTGTTTAAATTTTAAATGGATCTTGTGGATGGATTTTATGCGTAAAATGGGTTTAACGTTTCCAAAAATAATTTGTTTGAGATTTTAAAATCTATTACCACATATGTATCAGTTTGGGGAGGGTAACTAATTGATGTTTGAAGTAGCCCTATATTAGGCCTACAGTAACAGTGTGTTTATTATGAAAGTTGGTGAACTCTTTTCGTTGCTTCCGAAATGCCGGTAAATTAGTGACTAATTTTATTTGACCCAGGGTAAGAAAGAATATTTTGTATGATCTGCGCGCACCCGTGATTAACGCCGTCAAATTCTGCTTTATGATTTTTTTTTAATTAATGAGTTATACGTAGCACATTCTCCATGATCTTTGTATTGTTTTGGAATAAATTACGCATATGTTTATAGAAATAACATAAACATACTATTATTATAGTGAGCCACGTGAGTGCACTTTTATTGTGGGCAACTGCGCGCTACTCAATGATATTACGTCGGATTTCGTGTCTTATGATGTTTTTGTTTGATTATAAAGTCATCGCTAGGGTCAGCAAATGGCGTTCGAAAGTACACCATGGCAGCTGCTTTATAATATTCCCTAATGCGAAAATCTATCGACGGGACGTTATCGACGATCAAGATTACGTTGACGAAGACGACGCGGTGCTACGGGCAGAATGGAACGATAATTACAGCATTGGCCTGGTAATGGAAAATCACATGGCAAAGCTGCAGCTCCCTTGACGCATCAGCGACCTTGACCTTATATGAGGTCAAAGTCATTTCTAGAAAAAGTGCGGGAGAATGTTGAATCATTAATGTGCATAGATGATTTTATGGTTTTCAACTGGCACGAGTCCCTAGGAATTCATTATAACGTCTCGGTAATTGTTTGTTTAGTGTAACGCATTTTCAATTGCCTGTATATTGAAATTACTAATTTCTGTTTGCATTTTGTTTGTTTTTGACTTAAGACGCATAGGCCTTGGTAGTCATATAAAGCCTGTTTTCCTGTCGATGGTTATTCCAAAAATATCGATCTGAAACGGCGTTTTGAATCGTTAAAAAAGTTTAAAGGTTACCGTAACGATGACATTCAAATCACGCTGAGCCGCTAAATTGCGCTATTTGCTAAGCTATGCGCAACGAAATTCGTATGCCTTCGCGACAAATTAAAATTACTATTGAAGCACTTTCCGACTACGTGCTTTAAAAATAAGTTATTTTATGTAAAGAAACAAGTTACAACTCGTAAAATTGCAAAATTTAAACAAAATGCGTGATTTATTTCCGAAAGCTCAAATTTTTTTGTCGCGGGTAAAAATCTTCAGTTTAACTTTAGCGATCCGAATCGTTTTGACGGCGGGATTAACGTCAATTTTTGTAAAAACCGTTTTCAAAATTAAGGATCGAATCGCCGTTTTTTGGAGACGATCGACAGTGAAACAGGCTCACGGGGCCATTCAAATATTATGTAACGCATTTTTTTTGCTGAATTGACACCCCCTCTCTGTAACACTTATCCAGCCCCGTGTAACTCTAGAACCACCCCCCCCCCCCCCTTTTCTAAGA
>JAOTQE010069547.1:0-12984 GCA_025631205.1 Nesometra sesokonis
TTGACGAGTATACTCGTCACTGGCGCACACAGCAACACCCGGTTGGCGAGTATACTCATCGCTGGCAGTCAACGTGTAAAGGGGTAAATTATCAAAAATGGACATTTATTACTGAAGTTATTAGACAAACTATACACAAATTTCCTTTGTATATGTTTGTATTTCTTGTTGTTTATTTGCTTATTTCTCAATAATTTCCTGAGCGACAACTTGGTGGTTTGCCATGACTAGCCTCATATGGTAAAGACATTTTAATATCAGTTAACTTTTTCTGTGTTTTAAGTTAAAAATTTGTCATAAAAGTAAAAATATTTTGTTTTTTCAGATATAACATAACTCATGCACTCTTCAAAAATTAGTAGGGGATTGTCTCCCGGTGTACTGCCAAATCACCAACAGAAGGACCCCACTAGAAATAAGTCCACTTCGGACTTTCGTGGGTTATGCTTGGTGTTCTAAAAAACACTGAATAAATAAATCAATCAATCAATTTTGGCATGTCTTTGATGAATAATTAAAAATGTGCTTTAATGCTGATAGTATAATTACAAACTGGCAAATAAAAAAATGTGGACCAAAATAACCTTCTTGCCAACTTCGTTAGCTGAGTTAATAATGTAAACTGTATCTACTATTCATATCTTTTTAAAATTTTATTTCAGTTTTCTTAGTCTTTTACCAGATGTTGCTAAGTCTTCATATATTACTGGTGATGTTGGTTACGATATGTATTTAAGAGACGCACATAAGCATGTAAGTACACTCCCATTGAAACACCCTCCTACTAGGTAGGTCTACCATGTTAAATTACTAGGAAGATCTACCAAGTAACTAGGTAGTATATTTTTTTATGTTATTTATACCTTAAAGGTCAGTAAGTAATTGATTGTTTTGGTATCAGTCTATTAATTGCTGGATTTTCCTGTGTACTTGTAGGGCATTGCAGACCGTTAATTAAGGGATTTAAATGTTTTGATTATAATGGGATAATAATGTGTTTATGTGGTAGATAGGTAGCAATGCTGGTGTATGGTAGTTTTTATAGGGTTAACTCTGTTTACTACCTATATCTACCTTGTCGCTACCGTTATCTACCAGGTTGGCAGAGTTATTTTGTTAAAAGGACTGGCAATATAATTATTATTAAATTTATTGACTTTGTTTAATAAGGTGCACATAAACATGCAAGTACACTAGAAATATAATTCTGATAAATTACTAAATTTAATAACTTGGTTTATTAGAAAGCATAGTAGTTGTCATCTAGTAAGGGTCAAAAGAAATTGCTGACGGATGTGACACAAAATTGAAAATTTTAAAAATTAAAATGAATGAGAGGAACAAATGCTTTAAGGTCAATAAGTAATAACAGCTGTATTTCCCTACGTTCTTATAGAGCATTGCTGACCATATCTTTGATATGGTAGTTCTTATGGGGTTAACCCTGTTACCTAACTTTATCTTCCTTGTTACTACCATTATTTACCATGTTAACAGGGTTATTTTTTTCCAAGGGCAGTAGTTGACTGCCATATAATACCGATCAACTGTGACGGATCTTTAACGACATTACAAGAATTTATGACGTAAACGTTTCTGCTTCCGTGTTTTGTAAAGTTATGAAACCTCCCCTTTAACCATCTGTATTTCAGATGTTTCTCCAAGTCAGTTATTTTTAAAAATAAATTTTGACTTAGGCAAGATTGAGGGTATAATGCTAATACTTGTTTACCTATTTCTTTCAGTATAAGAACTGCCTAGTACAATGTTTATCCTATGACTGGCCTAGTCATCCATTACCGTTGGATAGGTGTGGTAACAGCAGTGCATTTTATGAGGGTTATTTTATGAAAGTACTATTAGATAAGGTTTCAAGAATGCTAGATCAGGTAAGTTGTGTATTTTTTATTCTTGTTTTTGACTTTTGAAGTAATGCAATTCCAAGTTATGAAATTTCTTCCACATGTTGCCAACTTAGAGTGTGTTTATGCTTAATGAGAAGGCATTTCGACGTTTTGAAATGCTCATCCAAGTCGCCAATTCAAAACGCCGTTTTAACAGGGTACCTGTTTATGGTTATACATTTTGACTTGCCATTTTTTGTTTTTTGACGTGAACCGGACAGATATTTAGATGACGTAACTTCAAACACATAAGCGAAACACTGTTGCGTTTATCTAATATCTGGTACTGATCGTTGCCAATTATATCTAAAGAATTGGGATTCTTGAACACCGATCTGTATCTTTAGTTCCGAACATCCCATCATTGCCCTCTACAGTTGAACCTTTTCAAGTTTTGTTTTATTTTTATTGAAAACTATTAAGTTTTAAAATACAGTCATCTCCACCTATGTCACATTGTAAACGTTGTAATTCTTAGATATTTTGAATTACTAACAGATTCGACTTGGGCAAAGTACACAGTATCTATTTCAATAAACCTATTCACATGCAAGTCAATTTTTTTGTCAACATTTTTTCCTACACATTACAATGCAAATTTTATGACAATTGATTTTTCAAGTCATAATTCTTCTATATTGGAGAAATATTTAGGTCCAAATGTGTGAATTCTTAGAAATTTTGAATGTACTAACAAATTCTACTTGGGCAGAGTTCACAGTATCTATTTCAATAAACCTATTAAGAAAATAGTCAAACATAATGTTATTCTGAAACAAAGCCATACACAACATCATGGCAAAGATGACTTTTCTATAACTGTACATTTTGCAGTTCATGAAATGTAGGTTTGGAAAGAGTATTTTCAAAATTACATGTGGTGTATATACCATAAGATTTATTTTTTTAATCTTTTAATCCAGTATTTCATCTTTTTTCTTTCGAGTTAAATGTATCAACATTTTATCAATGTTCTGTTTATTTTAAACTTTGCATTCTTATTCTAATTTCATAACCTATGTTTTTCTCCTCTTAGCCATATGAAGTAAATCTGCAGATGACACTTGTAATTGCCAAAATTGCCCACCTGCCTCATCCGCATATTCATGAGCTGTTTTTAGATCCATATTTACCAGTTGCACCTGGATGTAGAACATTATTTACAGTTTTAAACAGGGTAGGTGGTATATTTAAAGAAACACATTTAAATCTATTTAATATTGTAGAATAATACTTAAAGATATTAATCTAATAAAAGTAGAATGTTTCTAAATTTTGTTTGTAAAAATAGTTTTATCTGGTAGTAGTAGGGAATAAAGCTTCATCAAGATAAACCAAACACTTCAGTTCAACTTGTTTTATCCATTTAAACTACTTAAATCTGAACGCCATCGTCACTATGTTAAAAGAACAATAATAAGATAAAGAAATGTTTGCAACTCAAATAATTTACATATTCCAATAGAAGAATTAGAATGCAGTGATACAATTACAGTATCATTCCATACTTAATTAATCGGCTAAATGCTATAAAAGACTAATTTGAATTGAACAGTTGTGTTGTTACCTTAAGTAAATAGTTTTTTAATTACCTTGCAATATTGTTAATAATTATAAATATTAATTAAATCAGTAGTACTTGTAATTTATATTTTTCTCAATGTAGACATTTTCCATTAGTCAAATTTAGAATACAATAATATTTAACTAATCATGTGTTTCATGTATGGATAATTTGTGAGATCTCACCACAAAATGAGTCGCATCATAGGTGAGATCAACTAGAGATATTCACTGAAATAGGTCTGAAGTAAAATTTTTGAGAAATTTAGTTTTAATCAGTAATGAGTATTATGGTAATTATATTTCATTATTTATGATATACTTTTTAGGTCAGTTTTCTTGTAGGAAAGTGTCCTTCATGCAGATTTTCTGAGATTTATAGTCTTTTAATTCTTTATTTTCCAAATTCTTTTTGATGAGCGATTTTCTCAAAACAGTGTTTCCATACATGCAAATTTCAAATGCTCATACCTTTGGATCTACTTATCCAATGAATGATATTTAAATTGTAGACTACAGCTTATTTTATGCTGTATTAGGTGGTACAAATTACTCAATGTTGGATTTTCCTACCATGAGACTCATTTTGTGACTTCACATTTGTGTGTGCATAAGTTGTTTTTGTTTTTTTTTTCTTGTACCTTCATTTGTATGATAATAATAATAATAAAACAAATTAGCTTGACTAAATTGGTTGTGTTGTCTGTGGTGGAAAACAACCGAGCTTGTAACAACACTACTGATAATTTTCAGTTTATCAGCTCAATGAAGCTGTCTTAAAAGTGAGTTTGAGGGTTTATTTTCATTAAATGAATTTCTACTATTGTTTTTAATTGATTATAGGTTGTAATGGATCTGAAAGCGAGAATGAGGGGGCTAGCAGATTTTCAGAGTCAGTTGATTGTGGTTCGTAAACAGCTGATGGGAATGGTTGAGGAAGATGAAAGGTTTGTTTACTATTGTTATCACTGTGTATTTTTTGGTTATACTTAATTTGTTTGTTTGTTGTGTCATGTTTTATGTGTTTTGTGATAATGTTAAATATTTTGAAATACTTGTTATGTGAGCTTTTTTATTTTAATAGTGTTTAGAAAGTTTTCGTAATCTTGATAACTCCGTCATTGTCATCATCAGCATCATCATCATCATCATCAGCGTTGCCATCATCGTCGTCATTATGATCTCTTCATCATCAACACCATCATAATCATCATTATCATCATCGTCGTCATTGTCGTCGTCGTCATCATCATCATCATAATCTCTTTATCATGATCGTCATCGTCACCATCCCCTCATTATCATAGTCATTGTCATCATTACCTTATCTTACTTTATCATCATCATCATCATCATCATCATCATCTCTTTATCATTGTCTTCATCATCGTCTTCATCATAGTCATTATTACCTTATCTTATCTTATCACCATCTTGATCATCATCAACTGAAAATAAAATTTATAAATCAGCAGTCTCATCTATATTTAATAAAATGGTATGGCTATTTTCAGAGCAAATTTCACATACCAAGATTTCAATTTTATGAACATGCAGCTGTGTATCTTGTTAGTTGTTTCCAATATATTTCAATATTTAGATGAGCAGCAATTTCTTTTAAACAAGAATTGGTTACTGTACATTTTAAAGGTAAAAATAGTTATTTACATGTTAACACCCAATTTTTACAGACACAAGATTGAAGACAATCCCATTATGAAGTAAGTTAGTTGGTGCATGCCTGTGCATTGCATGGACTTGAGTAGTACTGCTTCATTATATAACCTGAAATTAATTTTATCATAATATTAATTTATTAACATAATCATTAAACTTTTCATTTAAAATCCTTTGTTGGTGTGGTCAGTGTCTGAGATCTGTACATATGCATACTGCGCAGTACTTGGATTGGATTGGAATGTTTCAATGTTATCAAGCAAGTTTCACTAATTAAACCTCCTTGGTGTTATTAAGTCTAATGGAGTTTCTCTCGTCGTGAGTGAGAAGTACTGGGAGAAATTTCCTACCTTTTTTTGAAGAGTATACCATGCATTTTTTACATACAGATGAGCCATGTTGTATACAGGACCAATGGCTTAACATTTCATCTGAAAGATTGTATGCTATTAACTTCTATTTCAACCGTCTGTCCAAAATATACAAAGAGTTCTGATGTATTCGAACCGGGAACAAAGAGTCTCCAGGGTTCATCATACAACACAGAAACTACCAGCCAGTTTGCCCACTGAACTAAATGGAGACATTTTTTCTTTGCAAAAATTTAAACAGTTGCAGATTGGGACTGTTGTAATTTATTTCCAGAAGTAGAAGTATTAATTAATTAGTAGAATTTTTGTCTTCAGCTAAGATAATTGCCAATACTGACCACATCTTGCCTTGAGTAACAGTCTACCCATTTTCAAAACTTTTCTTTTTTGAGCAACATGCCTAATCTAAACATTAATGATTTTTCTACATTAATGCTTATATTTTTAATCATTTACAAATAATTAGTTAATTCCTCTGAGCTAACACAAATAATGCATATCTTTAGCCAGTTATTTTCTTGATCTAGATAAAATTGAGCATTCATATTGAGAGTTATAACCAGAGTTGGATAATCTACTTAAATTATCTCTCAAGAGTTTGATGTGATTGTCACTTCTATTTCTAGTGTAACAATAAAATATTACCCTTTGAAAAAATAGCACCCTCTGACTTGGTAGATCTACCATGTTAAATTACTAGGAAGATCTACCTAGCAACACAGAGAACTACCTTGTAAGGTAGTATATAATTACCCTGTCTGTTGATGTTATTAATGCCTTAAGAGTTTATTCTAAATACTGGCTGTATTTCCATATGCATATGTGTAGGGCATTGCTGACCATATCCATGGTAGTATCCCATGATATGGTAGTTTTTATAGGGAAACCCTGTTAACTACCTTTATCTACCTTGCTACTACCATGTTAACAGAGTTACTTTTTTCAAAGGGTAATAACATTTAGATTAACAGGTTTATATTTTTTTTCAAATCTCTACAAACTACATAGTTTATTTTGAACTTTTATATATCAGATAGTTATGTATTTTTTATGTATTTGAGAGGATTTTGAAAAATATTGTATAAGCTATAGCAAAATATTTTATCAATTGAATATGAAATAAAATATTATGCTGCAGCGAGTACAAGATATTTTGGTATCCCCTGGAAAAAAGCATAATATTATAATTATAATTCAAATACTAATGAAAACTTAGGCTAGACTAAGGGATCCTGCTGCAGTTACTGCAGTAATTCAGTTACAACAATATTAGTTTAGTAGCTGAAAAATAATTAGTGAAAACAACATGTTGAGATGAGAACTTGTGTGTTAATGCAGTCACCAAAGAAAACATAATGGTGCTGGGTTACTGCAGTAACTGCATTAGACTTAATATCAGTAGATTATTGCAGTAACTGCAATAGAATTATGCTGACATGCAATGCAGTTAGTCTTACTTAGTGACTAACAGTTGACATCTAGCCAAGGACAAGATCCCAAAATAAGGCATCCAGATTCAACAATAGGCTTTAGAATTTTAACAAATTCAGATACTTGTGTAGGCTCAGTGCTCAGTATCTTATCTAGTCAAGGAACTCTCTCTTACCAATTTACGTTTGAAAACTACATAAAATGTTATATCCCTTATTTGGTAGTTTTGTCATCTTTTTTTCACAGTATTGATCACCATACAAACATATCATTAAAAAAAATGTTTGGAGGTGCTAATAACAAATGTGCACAGGCAAAATTATAATTATGGCATTTACTTTTTTTATCATTTGTGTTTAATAGAATTGTAGAAAGTTGTTACTATACATGCAGTGAATAAATATTTTGCAAAGAAAAACAAATTTGTATTGATTAATGACATTATTATATATTTATTGATTTTGAGGGTATAAATGTGATTAGAAATATAAGAAAATTATCTTGTTTTGTATTCAATATAGAGCATTATACTTTTATTCTAGAATACTGATATACAATTTTTTAAAATAAATTTATTCTTTAATTTCGTTTTAGAAATAATTAAAAAACTGCAAATAATTTAAATATGTATTGCCACTTGAAAATGACAAAAACAAAATCGTCACACTATCATCTTTAGTTAAATATTGAAGTGAAGTTTAAGAACTTAAAAATAGAAATTTAAGCATTTTGAAGGATTTTTGCTCATTTTTAACATTTAGCAGTGCAAAATTATGGGTAATTGTTGTTTAAATATTCTAATGTTCTATGTTTTAACTTTAGATTTTCAAAATGTTTTATAAATCATTTTTATCATTTTTCAAGGGACAATTCATCTGTAGTGTAACAATAACTAAACTGTTCTTTTCTTTAATTATAAATGCATTGATGTCTAGCTTTCCTGTTGTTGTATGTCTATTAAAACTTGTGCTTTGTTATTGTGTGTTTAAATGCTTCAATTTGATAAAATACTAATTTAATATGAAGTTATAAAGTAAATACTGTATAGCCTAAAAATCTCTTTATTTTGTTAACACTGACTGACCCAGAATTAAAGAATCAGCTTTGACCTTATTTAAAGTTTCATTTTTGCCAATTTTCTGGGAAAAAACATCAAATTATTCAGGAATAAATAAATGAATAGCACTGTAGCTTGGTGGTCACCATGATTGCCTTGCAATCCTGAGGTCCTGGGTTCTAACCTAGCGAAACACTAGGTTCTTTCCCATGACAAGACAATGCCACTCCTAAGCCTCATAATGAGATTTGATGCAAAAAGTATGACGTAGATCTCATCCTGTAAACAGCGAGAAAACTCGCTATTGGGTATGACACAAAATTAAAAATAGCGAAATTAATGAAATATGATTCCTGAAAATTGTAAGAAATATGTAAATTTATCCCAAATTTTAAATATAGAAAAATTAAAAACATATTTTTTGCTTGGCCATCATAACAAGTTTTTTAGGCATAATCTTTGAATCAATGCATTTAATATGATATTGTATTAATAATATCTAAAAATGCATGTTATATATATTAATGGTTTTCATGCATGATTATTTTATGACATATACCTAATATTATACTAACATTAATAAATACAAGTTAGTAATTTTGTAATTTTGTCAGCATTGTTATAACAACAGTTAAAATTTAAACTGTGAAACTGAGTGAAAAATATGTTGCAAAAGTTGTTTACCAAGGTAATTTTCAAATACATGGCTAAAAAGTTTTTCACTTTCAGGCAAAGTTGGGAGTGATGATATTTCATGTTGGTGTATGGACGAAAAGCATATTAATAAATTTTCTTGTCTTCTATTAACAAAAAGTGTCATTGAAGCAAATAGAAAGTTACAGGTGCTGAGTAATATGTTATTAAAATTAAATCTCTATGACCAGTGGTTACGGAGATATCAATATCTCGGGTAAAAGGTCAAATTTACAGAAACGTCATTTGCGGTTATTTGTGGACAAACGGTTTCTTTAGGGCAAATAGAAACTTGCATGTTGCAAACATTTTAAGACCAACATGAGGTCTCTACGATTAGTCATTGATGAGATGTAACACCTGTTTTTGTTTATGACCGCCATTTTCAATCCAAGATGGCGGCCATAGTGGTCATTGGAACTTTTGGCACCCCATCTATTTTGAATCTAGACATATGAGAGATACCTCTGCCAAGTTTCAGAAAATGTACAACTTGGTCATTTTTGTGTCATTAACTTGCTGTACTATCTAAAAAAAGTTCCAAACATTTTTTAAGTGCCCAGGTACTTTATTCATGCAATTACGATTTACAATCATGCAAACAACAAGGTAATTATATATTCTTAATTTTATCTGTGCTTGGTATAAATCATTTTTTTACAATTTTATTTTGAAGCTTGCCTCACATAGACCTGTTGGAAGCAGTTATTGTACTTGAAGAATTCTGTAAAGAATTGGCGGCAGTTGCATTTGTGAAACATCATACATCAAGTGGCCGATGATAGTGGTAATGATGTATTCGATGATGATGAACAAAAAGTCTCAGCCAAAGAAGGTGTCAGGAAGGTGGAAACAACAGAGTGAAAACTAATGACTACTGCTTGGTTCCTAAAATTGCTTATTGTATTGGAATTCATTATTTAAATTTTGATACAATATCATAGTCAAGAATAGAACCTACAAGTACAAGAATTCTGAACCCTGCTGTGGTATGGTTATATCAAGGAATTATTAATAACTTCATGTTGCTTTCTGCATTTTATTTATGATGTTATTTTGAGGACTGGTCCAATGCGGACTTAAAAAATAACATGTTAGTATGCAGAGCTTAAGCCATAAATGAAAAACTCCCCAGGCAAACCTAAATGAACAGTTTTGTAGTAAGCTAAATACTTATTTTGTGGAAAAAACATTTATTTAAGAAAAGTTGTGAATTTCAGACGAGGTGAGCACATTGTCTGTCATGTGCTGGCTACAGCCCTGATAAGCTTTGCCAATGTGATTTGAAAGTTCCAATGACCACTATGGCCGCCATTTTAGTATGGTAACTTCTGTGCGAGGTCTACATTGTATTTATGCATGTACCATGTTAATTTACAGTATGTCACATAAATGTCATTTAAGCATACCTTCCATAAAGGATTGTTCTGCAGTAAGGTAACTCCCCTAAAGGATCGTCTTAAAACTACTGTAATGCAGTTACTGCATTTCTCTTGTATTTCCAGAATTTCGCTGGAGTCTCCAGGATTTCCTTCAAGTCTCCAGAATTTCCCTGGGTCTTCAAAATTTTCTCTGGAGTCTCCAAGATTTTCTTTGAGTCTCTCGGATTACCCTGGACTCTCCAGGATTTCCCTTGAGTCCAAGATTTCTGTGGAATCTTCAGAATTTCCCTGGAGTCTCCAGAGTTATCTGTCATAGTTTTTTGTTAGGTTGCTTTTAAGAAGGTATGGGAGCAGGTGGTACAGCGACAGCGGTTGGAAATCCCAATCGAGAAGCCGGGAGTTTGAGACTGAATCATGCCAGTGACTTGTGCGCCTGAGCAATTCACTTTACTCACATTGCTTCACTCTACTCAAGTATACGATGGGTTTGCAAATTGCTATGGACTAGTGTCCCATCTAGGGGGAGTACCCCCCCCCCACCCCCTGCCCCGGATGGGACACTACTGAAACTACTGCAACTGGAAATAAGCTCCAGCGCTATGAGCCTTGAGGCTTGAAAAAGGATTTACTTTTGTAAAAGTTGACTATCATGAACACATCATTTTATATTTACTGGTCAGTTAATCATCAAACAGAATAATTAGTTGTATTTTTATTTATTACGATTCTTGCAAGGGTTAAAGATGTATTGTCACACGAAAAATAAAATTGATTCTGAAAATGACTTGACTTGCTTATTTTAAATAAATATGACGTATGATTAGAAGTTTGAGTATTTTACAAATATTTATTTCTAAGATTGCATTGTTATTTGCTTAAAAATATGATTTTGATCTAGTGTAAAAAACTCATTTTTATCTAAATTTAACTGAATTTTAAACCTGATTTTTATATTTTTGGGTATTTTCATGTGACAATACATTTTAAAAATACATATGTACTATATATAACACATAGGCCTTGTTCAGAGGAGAACCAGAAAAAAGAAATACTGTCTTGAGGTATAACCATATCTTCCATGCAAATTCTGTTTCTAAAACCTTGATGAAATCGCTGTTTTGAATGTCTGATTTTCAGTTCCTACTGATAGTACAAATAAAATTCAACCAAATAAAACCAATTGCACTATAAAGAAGTAATTGAAAAATGTATAACTCAATTATAACCACATTGTTACTGTATTAATGTTAATTTCATTTTTTAAAATATTTTTTTAATAAAATATAAAGTGCCTTAGTCATTACTTATAGGTGCTAGGAAAAAACTTATTAGTGTATAAATTAAAATAATTTCAAATTTAGTTTAGTGTGTTAATTAATTTAAATTATTAATTTAAACAAACCAAATTTAATTTTAGTGGTTTAATCATTGATGGTACTGATCTGAAATTAATTGTTAATCATATTTTATTTTCATTAACTTTATATATTTTTAATAAATACTAATATTATAACTAAAAATAAAATGGCATGCATATATTCTTAATTATGTAATAGATATTGGAATATTTAATTTTAAACTGATTAAGACATTATTACAAGTATATTTTCTTTTTATTTAAAAAATAATTGTGTCAATAATAATTCAACATTTTTTAGAGTTGGATCTCATAAAAATCTTTGTGCTACAAAGTATAAAATTTTGTTGAAATGTTGTCGGTCGCAAACCGTTCATTTTATTTTAAATTAATTTAGGCTTTTTTGGGGGATGACTTGGACAATACAAAGATGTTTCATTAGGTGTGCATCTCCATTAGAAAGTTTTGTCAAGTCTGGTCACAATGGTTAATTGGATTACTTTCTACTTGATTGCTTAGCTGTACAATATATTCCTGTCCATTATAAACATTTATGATGATAATTCAGTAAGGTAGTTAATTCAGTATTACCCTACATTTCTTTGAAAAGGTGGGGTAAAATTGATCAAACTCTTTAATGGGAATGTACACATAATGGTTAACAACCTTATTATGAAATAAACAGTGTGAATACATGTACTGTATGCAAATAAATTTTACATTAATTTTAACAAAACATTCTTCAAAAACCTTGAATTCATCAGTTACACAGCAAAGATAAATAGAATAGTAAATGCAATCCCTCCAAATTAAAGACAATTTAAGACTGGCTGTTTATTGATGTTCATAGGCTTTGACCTATACTCAGTTTACATAATAATAATAATAATATGTGGGACTTTTATAGCGCAAAATAGTACTGTCTCTATGCTTACATGTATAAGTTGTAACAATCATTATGTCCCACGTTATTCTAAGCGCTTTCAAATGTACATACTCAAATAACGAACAATTTCGGGAAATAGCAATGAAAATGTGCCCGCTACCCTGGCCCTAGTTGGCCTATGTTACAAAGGTATACCTAGCTAATTTGCCTACCTACTTACCAGCAGTTTATGTGTGAGGAAGAGAGGATAACATGTTTGTTTGTCACTTGGCTTGCTTTAAATTATAGCCTGACATTATTTGCCACTGAGGTTTTGAGGTAGACTTTTAATTAATATTGGGCTTACACAAGAGTAGGCTTATACAGGCAGTGAATTTATACTTGAGAGTGGGTTTATGCATTAGTAGGCTTATAGAGGGAGTGGGCCTAAACTTAAAAATGGGCTTATACATGGAGTAGAGTATATTGTAAGTGGGCTTATATGTAAGAAAGGGCTTATACACAAGCGTAGGCTTATGCTTGAGAATGAGATTATACATAGGAGTAGGCATATAAGGGAGTGGGCTTATATTTGAGAATGACCTTTTACATAGGAGTAGGCATATAAGGGAGTGGGCTTATATTTGAGAATGACCTTTTACATAGGAGTAGGCATATAAGGGA
>JAOTQE010069558.1:0-17179 GCA_025631205.1 Nesometra sesokonis
AAATTCACGGCTCATATTTTTGGCCAAAATTCAAATTTTCGGTCGTTAAATTGACAAAAATAAGTCTCACTATTTTTGGATCTCCAAACCTGGGAGCTCTGCTATGTAGATCTGTTAATATATTTAAAAATAAATACAAACAAGTGTAAATTGATGAATGAATGCAGATAAATAATGTTTTAATAAAACGTTGGACTTTTTTATTGAATTTTCATAGTATAGGCCTAATTATTAATTTGATATAAACCTATATAATCTTATTTAAAAAATATACTGTTGGTCTATAATAAGCATATACAGTCGCATCCTATTTATATATTGTTATTCGTTAGGCGCAGTGCATATATAGCCTGTATAAATAACATTTAAAGAAATAAATGCTTGAATTAAACTTTTGCGTTGAGTAATCGAGGAATGTTAACCATTATAACGAATTCGTGTCAACCAAGAAATTATCGTTCACGTTACACAGGTCATAGGCGACAATTGTGAATTTTTCTCTGCATCGCAACGGAAAAAAATCTTTTTTTTAAACAGTGGGATAGCGATATGGTATTAATGCTAATCAATATGGCGTAGAGTGTTGGTTGTGTGACGATTGCCCATTGCTGAGCTTATCGAAGCATACTGCATGAGACGAGGGTCAACTGCTTTGTCTCCTCTGCTCGCATCGCGGATCAGAATTTATGCACAAAGAGGCATAAATTAATAAGTAGCGATGGTTACTGGGTCTGTTGCCGTTACACAGCCTTTCTCCATCTTTCGATTTCGTTTTATTTTAAAACGCCTACTGTTACAATATAACTATGTCGCATACCCCTAATATTTTAATTAAATACCCTACAATATAAACGTATTGTTATATTGTGTTTATATTGGGGTTATGCCATTTATATTCTGTATATTTATTAGTAATAAAATGATAAGAATTATTGAGTAAACGTTGCTCCATTTCAGTTATTACTAATATAACAAAATTTATAAATTAAGACAAACGTTTTAAAACAATATACTAAATTCTTCTGGTATGGATTGAAATATCATCATTTCAACCAACAGCATATAGGCCTAGGCCTACTTTTTACAAAAAAACTAAATTAAAAATAGGCCTAGGGGAATGTAAATCAAATAAACATCAATGAAGATAAATAGGCATAAGCTTACCGGTAAACATATTACTAATTTTAATATAGTCTACATGATATCGTTTTCAGATTATTGATTATCGTAATTAAAATAATAATTAAAACCACTATTACATAATTATTAAGTAATCCCCTACGATAAAAAAACACCAATGACGTTATCGTTTAACTCGCGTCATCAAAATAATACAGTTGATCTGATTCCAATAAAATGTATATTAATAATCAGGGGCGGATCCAGGGTCTGCCGGGGGGGGGGGGCACACTTTTTCATTGTGAGAATTTAGCAATAACTCGTTTTTTAATAGGCATATCTATTTGGAATGGTTAATTTGAAATAGGCATATGATTTAGATAATTACCCATTTGTTATAGGCCTTCCTTAATGGTTTAGTATTGGTCAATAATTAATGAGATTAGACATAGTAGGCCTATTATAGTACTTAATTCATGAGTTTAGGCCTAGACACTGTAGATATATGCCTATAACAAGGGCCACAGTGGCCTATACCGTATTTAAAACAGAATACAGATTTCTACTTTATTTCCTAGTTGTTTCCAAAAGGTATTCCCCAATTCAATAACGTGTTTAAAAGTAGCATGGCTCTTTCAGATAATTAATGACTTCTTAAAGGAAACAGATCATCGTTGAAAGGAAATTATTTTGATAGCTATTTACATTACTGTTGACGATGAATAATTAATTATCTATGTACTAATGCGACGTAGTTTGTTGCCAGTAAAAATCCGAGAGGGTTCGTGATAATAAATGGACGCTTTCGGTTTATGCTGTACATATGCCTATATGCGCACACTCCAATATATTAGTTCGCTATACCATTCTACTAACAGTTGTAGCCTAGCCGCGATACACAATAATCATAATGGAGAAATGTATACACAATTGGTCATTCGGCCGGGTAATGTTCTATTTGATAAAAGTATCGGTGTTGTTATTATTAGGAGTCAATCAATCGAGATCGAAAGGTCGCTTAAAACATCGACTTAACAACCAAAGAAGTCAGAACAAGGAAGAAGAAAGTGAGATCGAGAAAACGCTAAATAAAATTCATACCCGCTTCTGTTTCCAGTAGTCACTCCAGTCCCCATAAGGTACCTCTTCTGACGTCACGAACGGCACATCTCCAACCCGACGCATGCTCATAGAGGCGCTTTGGAGTACCCTTCACAAAAAACAAAGCCTTTGTACACACCTCTGGTTGGCGGATTGGTTGTCGCCATACACCGCTCAGGCGTCCTCCCACCGCAACACGAATAAACCAATCTAGCGCAAACCCTTCGCTTTCTTCCCGGAAAGCATACGCCGCTATATCGCGGAAAAAAATCGCTCGTTCTAGATTTTTTCTAGCCTAACGCTCGATACCAGAGGACGCTCGGTGGGTGAAATACTACTCAAAAAGGAGAACATATTATCCGTTCCAGTTATGTGGAAGAGAGGAGTAAGAAGAAAATTAAGCAAGGTAGAGGTACAGTAAAATCTTTATCATCTCACTGACTAAATATGCACGCTGATGTTCACTGACATTGAATATGGGTCGAGTGAAACATTAAATTATATATTTTGATTGATTATTTAGAAAACTGTATATTTCGCTTAAAGGAACAGAATATAGCCTATATTACAGTACGTTATATATTTTATTGTTCGTGCGAATTATATTTTAGAATGCGACATATGGATGTTTATGTGTCTGCTTTAGCATGGTGGAGAGTGGTGCGTTATCGGTATCGTTAGCCACAAAATTATAATTGCGTGAGCTAAATTTATTTTCCCAAAAGCTACACAATGGTCGCGTGGCATTGTTTACACAGGCTGGTTTGGCATGGGGTGTTTCGTGCTTTTGTTTACGCCTTGTAGTTGTTCCATTCCTAACACTCCAAAAATGATCTCAACGCAAAACACTCGTCTGCTCATTTAGAGAGTTGTTATTCCAAGGTTGTACAACGGCTGGTCGCCGGGGTTTTATGCATGTACTTATTACAATACGAATGTGGAATGGAATAAGCCCCCATTACGCTCGGACGCTTTTCATATGTTAATAATCGCATCGAACAACCAGCGCTTAGGCCCGGTTCTGCCTATCTACTTATAATAAATGCTTTCTCGGTTGGTGTTACTTTCTGCCGATTACCGTTCAATCGCAAAATGGAACGAATATGACCACACTGAGTTAATAGTGGATCTCTCACTATTTATAATCCTCTCAAAAATTCGCTTCAGCACTTAAAAGGAACACTAAGTCTTTCTAACGCGCATAAATAAATATTACATGTTTTTTTGTGCAATTGAATATTACTACATTAAGGAAAATGTACTAAATATTGGAAATTTATTAGGTCAATAGTTCCATGATGAATGATAAAAAATGGAATGTTTTTGTAATAATTAGGTCGTATCAGCTGTTATTTATTTATCAAAAGTGATATAATTTTGACAATGATAAACAACATAACCTCATGCAAATTATACTGCGCATGTCATGGCGTAAGACATGGGGTACCAAAACAACAACTGGTTAAGAAAATTGTCAGAACAAATTGTTCTAAGTATGAAATTAACATTCCTTTTAAGAAGGTATGTGCGTGTTTTTGTTTAGAAATGAGTAATTTTTCAATTTTTTTTTAAAGGTGAGTCATTTAATTATTTATAAGTAATTCTATTTTGTGACTTGGAAAGTTTGGATTTCCTTCGGGTTATATCATAAATAGGCCTATTTAATATGTGAATTAAGCCGGAAGTTGGGTCTATTTACTAGTATTTTTCATAGTCATAACAGAGTTCACTTATTCATTTTTAGCTAATTAGGCTGCTTAGTAAAAGTCAGAAGGTCATAGGTTAATTACAGAAAATAACAATAAAAGCTAAACAAGAAATGTTAAGATTAAAAGGTGAGGCCTAAACAAATCAAATTAAATATTTACTGTATTTTCATGACATCACTATCAACACCAAACGCCTTGATACCAAAACCCACCGCCAAGGCTTCCTATGAAAAGAGGCCTTCATCATCACGGTTGTCCTCTTGCTGTTTTCTTCTGTTATATTTATATAATACAATATGAAAAAGTTTCAGCTTAGTAAGCCTAATAAAAAAATCAAGTAAATATAGGCCTTACTAGGCCTATAACAATACAATGAAAATATATTTGCATAATTATTTTTAAAACTCTAGACTTTCCGTAAACAATTAACGTTATTTAATTATCTAGGATATTGTTAATCTTAGCAGGCGTATGCGTACAATACAACCAACAAAGCAAGATTTATCGTAACAAACCTTATTTTAATAAAACAAATGCACTTAGGCCTAAGTACCAATAGGCCTACCAGGGATAATAAAAGGGATAAGGAGGCCTATGATTTATTGAAGGATTAACATCCAACTTAAAATATTAAATAAAAAATGTGATCCATGACATTAGTATGAATAGTATGAAGAGAAGAAAACAATTAATTATAGACATATAAGTAGCCTATTATTTAAATAGAGGCAAGTACTATTTTCTCTGGTCCTATAGCGAAAATAGGCCTAGTCTTAAATCTGAAACCAATTTCTGAAAATGATGATGATGTAATCATCCATTCATGTAAAATTTGTAAAACACACTGTAGTACTGTAGTAATTGGAACATGCTACGTTACGGTAACAAGGAGCGCAATGGTGTATCCAGGATTTGGGAAAGCGGGGGTGTGGGCTGGGTAGTCAGACCCCACCGGATTTTGACAAGCAAGCAAAAACGTTATTTTCCCTGTTTTTTTAAGCTTTTTCTTGGATATCTACCTCAATAGTTATTTTCCTTTTGGAATATGTTGTCTTTTCTTATGAAGGAATGCTCATTTCCTCTGAAGACCCAATCTTTATATTTATATAGGCCTACTAACTTTATTGTTTTCTACCTACCTCCAAGGGGGGCTCGAGCACTATGAGCACCCCCTGAATACGCCACTGGAGTGAGGTCGGCTTTAACTACCTAAACATGAACCTAAACTCAATTCTAACGAACACCACGCCACTCTCCTAGTTTATCAGCTGGAGTGTACGTCGAAATACAATTTAATAACCCATCATCTTCCGGATGAGACGTTAAGCCGTTGGTCCCGTGTACAGCATGATTCACGTTAAAGAACACAGTGTATTCTTCGGAAAAGGGATTGTCTCCGGGTTTACTGTCCAATAACCACCAGAAGGACCCTACTGGAAATAATTTCCTCGAACTTTCGTGAATTATCCTTGGTGTCTCACAAAAAAGGACTACAGTACTGTATACAGTGGCGTTGTGCTTCCCAATTTGAAGAATCGTGTCTTCGGTGTCATTTATCTCAAATCCATGTACACAACCACGTTCATAAAACAATATTATACATGTAATATTTGAGACGTAGTCAGAAGGCTTTTTCGAATCATATTATAGGTAAATGTCCTACAAAGGACTTGATCATTGATATGAAGTATTTATTCACATTCCAAAGCTGGCGTTAACCTCTCACAGAAAAAAAAAACAAAAACAAAACACACACGCACACTCGTTGATTAATTCCTCCATTTCGTTGTGACACCGCGATGAGACACACTTGCACGCGCGCGTACAGAAAAGCGCGTGTATAAGTTATGGACGCTCCTATTTGTTAATAACTGCACGCGCGCGGTTTGCGTCACTTTGCGTGCCTTACTGTATGCGCACATAACAGTTTGTTCCTCTCTGTGATGTCACGGATAAACACCCCCAAACTCTTTCACCTCTTTCTGCCTGGCGATGTTTGTCTTGTTTCAATCATCTGTTCGCCCAGTTTCCGTCTTCTTTTTCTCTAAAGTTAGGGCTGCTATTCTCAACAATTAGTTTAAGACTAGCCCGCCTTAAAACAGCAAAAGTTTGTCCTGGACTATCCATCAACCTACCTCCAAGCGGGGCCCACTCTCTCCCCCCCCCTCTTATTTTTTGATTTGGCAGAATATTACTTTCAGTCGGAAAATATTTTTTGCACCTGTGGGTCTCTGAATAAGGCATCAGAACGACTTACAGTATTAACTGCCGTACTTCTAATATGAATAAGAACGGTGATTAGATTAATTAATATGGTAATAGGCCTAATTAATTAACAGGTTTTTTAACACACCCATACAGCATACCCGTAAAAATGATTTACATAATCTGCAATTCGGCATTCCGAAGACAAAATAATTGGCTCATGATAGACCTATTTAGACCTAATGTTCCCCACCCCTTCAAAAACATTTTCTAAAATTTGTTGCGCACATTTCTGCGTGCGTCTTTCGACGAACAATGATAATTTTGTGAATTTAAACAGCAAGTTTGAAACAACAATACTTTTTTTTTCAAATTATCAATATCAAAAATATAGTTTACGCATTATTGTCAACGTTTTATTCCAAAATTATGAACTACGGTCACTGTATAAACCAACTGAACCAATAAAAACTCGTGTTGTGGAGCACTTAGGCTAAGTATTGCTCACATAATGTTCCTCTTTCTCATCTGAATAATCCTGTTTTCATATTATCGATTTTAAGTTCGTGATGGTCGCTGAAGTCGTAATTACTGTCTAACTGGGCATAGAGGTTCTCGACAGATCGACCAATGTCGTTTACATCCGGGACCGCCATAGTATAATTAGATCGTGTGTTTCCATGGTAGTTGGATGAATAGCATGCGCTAGCGTTTATTACCATGACGACCGGCATTATTGGTATCCTTATAGATAATTTTTCGATTTGATTAATTGAAATTTTTCAATTTTAATTATAACGATTACAAATTTTATCAGTTAGCTTTATTGTACATGTATTAATTTAATCAACGCTTATCACATCCTGGGGTCTTATTACAAATAATCTCATGTTGGCCATGACAAACATTTTGGCGCACGTAGCATTTAGTTGTAAAACAAACATTGTTGTAGCTCCTACTTTAGTATAGTCCTGTTGGTCGGTCGGACCACGTTAAATTCCTCAAGCTATTTCCTCGTGGTTTCAAATTATCAGGCAGTTTCTTCGTAATGTTTTAATCAGGGAACAGTTAGCTGTTCCCTGGTTTTAATCTTGTAGCCGGGTAGACTTGCTCCAAGTCTGTATATTATATTTTAAGTGTTTAATGAAATGCGCCACCAGTGGATGATGAAGTTTTAGTGGAGTGAGTTTGTCTTTAATATACGACGATCCACCTGCTATGGAACGCAATGGGTGCCTTTTAATCGTCTTTCACTAATTAAACCGAATCACCGTCTTGAGCCAAGACTAGTAGCCGGGTGCAAATTTTCGAAGACTTTTCTCTCGGGCACAACAAAATTTCGCTAGCCGGGCGGCACAACCGCACCAATATTTGGCAGTGATGTTGAAATCTCAATTCCGTTTAATTGTGACACTTTAAGAATGGTTACTATAAAAGAGTAGACCGTAAACCATTTCCTAGTATCTAGAAATTTCAAGTTATAAAAAGCTCTCCTCATCCCAACCATGATGAGGCCGAGGTGGATGTAGATCGTAACATTATTACGTACGCCGCCCCTGCTCTTTCCAAACTCATGGATATTGCTAAAGAACGTCCCAAACGAAGGAAATGCTACTTCCGAGCATCTAGAGGTGTAGACCTATATTCTACACATTTTAGAAACCCCACTCCAATCATGGTTATCTTGATATTAATGGCGACTCTCCTACCTCACCAATCAGTAAAACCATATGCCGCCCCTATTCCGTTTTTTTTTAGTTTTGGCAGCGCAACGGGAGGGGGATACAGGTATATTGCCCTGCTGTCGGGAAAGTTCTAGTGCCGCTACTAGTTATAGCCTAATTGTTCATTACTTAGTAACGATCGGTGCAGTACAGACGCGAACAAGTGCCGAATTCCTCGTCAAAACATAACCCGCGAGTGGATTCGCAAGAGGTGCACATCCAGCTGAATAGATTGCCTACGTGCGAATTCGCAAGAGGCCGTGCACACTGAACGCGAACAAATGTGATTTTGTCGTGTTATAGTGGCATACGCCTACCGTTATTCAACCACCAGGCCGCCATTTTGCTGTTTTTATTTAATTCTATAGACCCGGCACTTGTCGCTCTTTCTTACTCCTTGCTTTTCTCTAGAAAAATAAATGATAGTTCTACGATAAGATACTGATTTCAATTGAGTTGAACTGTGTCTCTGGAAAACAATACGAGAAAGAGAAAATGTAAAAGGGTCCTACTGTAATATCTGTGGTGTTTACGATGGAGACAGTATACTTATAGAATATTTCTTACAGTGATTTACTAGGGGTATAGTTTATAAACATCGAACGATAATTTCAGGAAGATTCTAGTCCATGGCTAACAAATCACTTATTGCTTAATTACCCTCTTTATCCGAACTTCCTCTTTGTCTCCCCCGACATTAATGGTGTAGGCCTAGGTTGGTCGTCCTCATTACATTTCAAATCTGGAATTTCAACTTTCAATTGGTTTGAAATTTAGCAGGCAATAGGCCAATAGTCATTGTTTTCGATGATATCTCCTTGGTTATTTGGTCGGCCTGTCGGTCCATTAACGTTCGGGTTTGTTTAAGGCCTATGCTATATTTTAAAATTATAATACAGTAGAACCAAGATTTTAAATTTGTAAGAGACCATGAAGGTTATGTATAAATCCGAGGGTTTTTAAAATTGAGTTATGGTCTTTATACAGTACATGCCTTGTTCCTTATTTGCCTCATTTATTTACTGCTTTGTTAGGAGATTTTTTAATAAACTGAATCTATATAGTCCTAGTTAATCTGAACACATTTTCGAACATGTCCTCAATTCAATTTTCAAACTTAAGGTCACATCCAACTGTAAAATTGACCATTTTGTCATAATAGGCCTATTCCAAAATTGTGATTTTAGTATGATTGGGAGCTTTATTATCTATTGTACATTATGGCAACTTTTTAGAACATTTACTCTTTATAAAAGTACTATAAAATCAAATAGGCCTAAATGGAACCAATTAGGCCTATATAGAAACTCATCAACTAAAAATATTATGCCAAATTAAATATTCATAAGTCCATAAAATGATTTCTAAATGGCGTAAAATAATAATTTTTGTACATGTAGGATTTTTAAAACAGTTTATTAAACACCGAATCCTTAAAAAAGAGCTTTTCTGATTGGTTATTCATTGTACAAGAAGATAGGAAATCCAAACTGAATATAGGCCTAGGCCTAGTTAATCTGAACAAATTTTACAACCTGTACTCAATTTTCAATCTCAAGTAGGGGCCCTATTTACAATTTTAGGCGTTGGCATATTTCAAAATTGAGGGAGGCCTATGCAAAATCGATTTTCCAATTCAAATTTCTTTAAAGTTTAGCAAGCATCATTTTCTACTGATCATTCAATGTGCTCAATTGGTCGGTCGGTCACTTAGATGAAGCAATGGCGAAATTGGACTTTCTGTTTTGTTAAATTAGCACAGCCCTAAGGGAGTACCAACTTGATAAGCATCTTGTTTCGTATAGTGCTTAACAAACTTCCCTGTGTTTCGCTGGTACATTTTAAAGTTTTAGTTCCGTCGTGGAGCATCGTTCGATAATTGTTTGCGCCTCTTAAGTTTAAAAAAAAAATTTTTAATTTCCTGATTCGTGTTCCTTGTTCTCAATGTGGCAGATCTCCAAAATATGCAGTGTTATTTTTCAAGGAATTAATTTAACTTCAGAAGAAGTTAGTATTCTTAATATTAGATAGGCCTACAGAACTCCACTTTGAGGTCAGTGTTGGCGTTTTTCACTCTTAAGGCATGATTTAAGATTAAAAAAAAACGAAGTCTCACGCGACGCTTGCCTACTCGTGGGAAGAGATGAGTAAGAAACGATCTGGTCCCGTGCCCATTAAAACGTTAACGATGTTACCATTGTAATCACTTCAGTTTGTATACTTTGTTTACGAGTACAATAGAGTTAAATCTGTACAATGTATTTAATAAACGTATCACCAATTGCAGAAGATTGCTTTTCCGTAGACTCTCACGTCTCCCCAATGAGGAACATACGTACATCGATGGATAATGCACCGGTGGCCTTGTACGTCCCTGTTTATGAATCAGAATTTTATAACCCTCTGCATGCATAATGATACGAGCAACCGTGTATCATCTTTGATATCTAAAATGTTATGAGCTCTCGTCCAACGACATCTGATATCGATTTCCATTGATAGGGTGTAGGTTGTCTTTGTGTGGGTATACATAGTATGCCAAGTATATTCATAAAATTATTGGCCTACTGTAGTTCTAAAACCCATTAAAGACCTATTCTCATTTTCTTTCGATTGTAGGATTATTTATTGAGAGAAAAATCCCCTTTGTTTAGGACCGGTATATCGATAGTTCTATAAAAAGTGGTTACCGCTATTGTATATAGGTCTACTATATTCATTGTTCCTATTATTGTTTTTAATCTCATAGGCCTAGTCCTACATATATAGTTTTTATGACTATGCACGCCTGAGTACATATTTTTTTTTAGTATCAGTACTTACATAATACAGTATAGGCCTAATAATAATGTCAATTCCATGCCCGTATGCTGGTTTGTGAATCATGGGAAGGGCATTGGGGGAGTCTTGTTTAAAAAAAACGGATCAGTGTGAGGCTTTAATAAGAAGCAGTATTCAAATTAACTGTTCAAAATAAAGGGCAAAACAAACAAAAATAGTATTCCAAAACAGAGATGCCGGTATATTTGCAAAAGAAGAACATAGATTTTCTCTATTCCATAACAGAAGATGTGTAGGCATATTTTTCTTTTGTAAATATCAAATATGGCCTATAACAGGGCCGTAGCCAGCATGAGTTACACAAGGCGTCCGCCTCGTCTGAGATTTTTTTAAATATTTTTTTTGTTTTTAATGAAATATATTTATCTATTCAAATTGGCCCTACGCGCCACATGGGCCCTAGTCGATTCGTCTGTTTTACTTTGCTGGTTACGGCCCTGTATGATGTGAGTTTTTTAATCAAAGCGTTACGGGTATTAAAGAAGATTTTTTTTATCCACGTCACGTAAATTTATTACCGATAGGCCTACTCCTTGGTAAATAATTTATAGATGTTAGGGCCTATATCGTGATCATTCAGCTCAGCTGAGGTTAATTTGGGGACAATACCGCGTAGGCCTATTAGTTTACTAGACCTATACTTCGATTTGTAAAGTGATAAAGTAAAACACATTATGTAGCGTCACGTGCACATTAATATTATATATTAATTAGCCTATATTTTCGGTCCTTTCTGTGCGTTTTTTTTTTACCCAAGAATTTTTAAGGGGCCTATTCTTTTAATGCATTGTCTAATTGTTTGGTACCTCTGTATATTAGATATTGTTCCGATTTCCAAGCATTGACTCGCGCCTTGGTGATTTTCCCTTTGTCAACTCGAAAATATTCTCCTTAAAATCAAAAATTCTGTCACTTTGGAAATGATTACATAGGGCCTATAACTGCATTGTTCCACATGTTTTCCAAAGATTTGTATATTACAATTAAATAGGTTCACTATTGACGTTGTCGAACAAAAGATCCTATGAGAGAACAGCTTGTGTAGGCCTAAAGAGGCAGAAAGTGTTTTCGATGGTACATGTGCCTGTGTTTTCGTTGGTTGGTTTCATGTCCCACCACCACTTTTGATTGGGTAAAAATCTTCACCCCTCTCGTAACAAAGGAGTCGTGATAACAAAGACTGGTGTAACTACATCGTACCCCCGATGTGACAAAGACAGGTGCTAATGGTCTCCGCTTTGTTTGCTACGGGAGCATAAAGCACCAATCGAAACAAATTAACCCATTCCGTCTTGGCCACGCGAACACTTACACTTCAAATAAGGACTCCCGCTGTCGGGCACGCGTCTTCGGAAGAGTAAAAGGAGACGGTACGAAGTTTTAATGTTTTTTCCGCATTCACTTTTTTGTCGTATTGCAGCAAGTTCAACTTGGGGTACAGATCCCACCAGCAACTGAATCTTTTTCCCCTGGTACCAGGAATTCTCCATTTGTTCGGCTCACAAATTAATAACTCGCTTTGAGGTAAGGTTTATCGAAATATTTTAATCGGTTCTCGATGATGATTTTTTTTTCTTTAAGGATCCAGACTTAGGTATATATTATTGTAATTTTGAGGATTAGTGGGCCTAACGTTTAAGCGGATACATCCGAATCAAATTCACGAAATGTGATAATGCGAATAGCCTACCGTTAGAAAAATTATTTTCAACGTTGACATGAATAGGGTTGCCTTTGTCCTAGCCCATTACTCATTTATATAAGGGTATTGCAAGGAGGTTTTATTAGCTCCTTGGGTATTGTATTACGTCTATTTCATTTCATTTCAACTTTATTTCAGATTTCCATCCATATAATGCATAACATAAATTCAAAAACATCTGACAATGTATTTACAAAGATTATTGGGTTTCATGATATGAAAAATAATTAAATTAAGTATACAAAAGATCTTTCCATCTATAATTCAGCTTAGAGTTTTAAGCATTATAGGCCTATGTGCTAGCTGTATAAACTAAACTATTTCTGCAGTTAGTGACCCTTCTACGAAATCCATATATAGATTTTCTGATGTATTCGTAGAAAGAAGGAACCCCCCTTGTGCACTGCAGAATTTTGGCAATTGAAAAAACATGCGGAATGCATTGTTATAGTAAACCTGCAGTGATTTAATGGTGGACAATGTATAATTAGCCCATAAAGCAACACAATACATACGGTAGTTATACAGTAACTTTTAAATAGTAAGTATTTGACTTTGTCCGAACATTTCTTAAATTTACTGCGAAGTCTATGTAGGGCTGGCCTAAATTTTGTCTAAACCATTGCCGATGGCCATCTCAGATAATTTGAGATAGAACCGATTTACTTCAAATTTTCAATTTCTGGACCAGCTGCATAGATTTGGTGCTGATAACAGTTGAACCTCTCGTAAGCGGACACTCTCGGGTCCGGTTAAAATGTCCACTTTTGTGAGTTGTCCGCTTACTAGAATTTTGGCCGATAGAGGGCCAAGCTTTGTAAATCAAAAACATACTTATTTCACGAAATTCTCAGCGGAATGTCTTCTCAAATTTCTTGAAACAACATTTTATATTTTATTAATTTATCATTTTTTTTAAGATCATTTGGTTCAGAAATATGATTTTCATTCATTAGATTTTTAAAATTTTGTTCAGAAATTAAAGGGAAACTCAGGAATTGAAATGTCTATGGATATCTATAGAACAATTAGTTGTGACCATTCAGACAACATTTCACAGTTGAACAATGAAATAATGAAGAACACTACTTTCTAAAGTAGGACTTAAATCAAAATATGGGTCTACTACTGATATTGCACAAAATTACGGATTTTAAATGGTTTTGTTTGATCAAAGGTCACATTCAAATTTACCTGTTATAGGCCTAATGTAAATTTAACTGATCTTTGCAATTAGACCTATGCGAGTTATATTTGTAATGTGATTTCGGTTTACACACAAAACCGTTTCAAAATCTGTAATTTTCATATTCGTTAACACCATGTAGGCCTGATTTGAGTAGGCCCTTCCACTTTTGATTTTGACTCACTTTGCAACGTGTTTTCGGCATTATCTCCCGGTTGAGATGCTAGTGAAATTTTATCTGTTTGGGTCACAACTAGGCCTAATTGTTCCTGATTGTTCTATAGATTTATCCACAGAAATTGTAAACCCGGATTTTTTCTTGAAGGCATGAGTTAGAGCCTTGCCCTGCTCGCACACCTCGACTGGCCATGCCTTCCAACTTACATCGAAAAAATTAAATATTAATATTTCTTTTGTTTTCCTTTATATACATAATTCCTTGTGATAGTTCGATTCAAGTTGGACCGCCCTTGTAATTTGATAGTGTTATTATTTTACTTTAATTCCGGGTTTCGGTTGGGTCACGTATCTCCAAAGTACGTGTGGCACCGGTAAAAGAAGTTGGGAAATGCTTGTAAATTTTGGAGTAAAATATTCGATTAAGGAAACCACAATTAGACTATAGGCTTGTTAATCGATGACCTATTTTTTATTATTTCATATTTCCCGATTTTGATAAATATGTAAATTTTTTCTGAAAATGTTATTGATAAAGTTATCCCGGGAATTGAAAGTAGGCCTAAGCCTAATGCCTAAAGTTATCCCCCAAGTTATCCCCCAAACGAAATAGGCCTATTGAATAATAGGCCAAATAAAATTGCAGAAAATAGGCCTACAGTAAGTTGAGAATATGGCATAGGCCTGGGACTAATAAAAGAAAAACAACATGGCCTAACCGGATTAAAACAAAAATCACTGAACACCTGTTCACAGATGTGGAACTACCGGTAAATTAAATATAAAGCCCATTTAACACTCTCTCTAGTACTGTACCATTCGGGCGTTTTATTTCTTCTTACAAGATTAGGCCTACTTCAATACAAGAAAATTAAATTTGGATATATCTTTAATAATATTAACATTTTTTTTAAAATGTTAATATATTAAAATATCCAAATTAAATTACAGCTACGGTAATGTAGATTATGTTTAGCAATATTTCTGTATGACGAGGCCATTAACCCTTGGTGCGGATGGGAGGTGTGTAGGCTTAGCCGTCTGCGCCTCCAGACCCGTTATTTGTGCACGCGTGGAAATTGCTCTGTTTAGTCTCAAACATGGTTGAATGTCGGGTTTGTTGAGGTTAATTATGATCCGAAAAGCTTCAAAACGGTCTTGAAAATTATCAATCGTCTCTGTATTACCCAACCATCGGGTGGATCCACTGCTCTATCGGACAGTAGCCTATGTCTAATATTTGATTTATGTCCGTAGTTAAATGCATGGCAGGGTTCGAGTACGCTGCCACGAGGCAACATGGGTCGTCTTGAAATACTTGAATATGCCTTTCGATGTATAAGTATGGTTAATAATAACTATTAAAATATAATGGTACTTTTGACTTGTGTATTTCAATCGTTTAGAAATTCATCGTTTCGTAGATAGGCGGGTTTGCTGTCTGAGGCCCACCTATATGCTTCAGACATACCTAGGCATAGATATAAAGAAAGTTTAACAAAATCCGTACAAATCGTGTGATTTTTAAAATTACACTTTTAAAAATTACTAGGCATCAAATTATTCGTCATATATGATCTTTTTTCGTAGACTTTACTCTTGGAAGCCGTACCTTAATTTAATCACGGTTACGATATACAAGTGGAAATAAATTTGTTTATAATAAAAGAAAATCGTTCTAAACTTTGTCCTCATAGCTAAAGAGAAATACCGAAATGATAAGCATTATCTTTCATATTTCAGGTGTGGTAATTTCTATATTCCCATTGCAAGCCTCATCGATACTGATACCGTGCATAATAGCTATTAATTTACATACTGTGACAAAAGAATATTATTTTAAAGACCACTAAAAACGCACACTCGTGCAATAAATCTAGCTAGCGACATCGAAACCAGCAGAGAGATCGTCGTACAGTGTCAAGCCTCTCATTGGTTCAATTTTCCAGTCGTAAAGCCGAGGTCGCACTCGGTATCCGATTGATCCGAGCGACACTGTGACGTGATCCGAAAAAAATTTCGACGCTATACACCTCCGGTGGCGTGCTCTACCACCCCAATACAGCTAAAACCACTGACATTGTTTCTATGGGGACTCAAGCCGTAAGCACCACTTTGTGGATACGAAGTAATTCCAGTTTGGTAATTCCGAGCTTATCCGATTCATTTAGAGGATTCGAGCCCCTATCCTTTAACCACCGCCATTCGCGACCCGTGAGCCATCACTTATAGCGAAATGATCGACTACAAAACATGATTTGATATGACAAAATATGACCTATTGATGCTGGATAATAAGTAGCCCAGGCCTATGTCCTTTTGTTACCCCCGCCCCCACCCAAAAAAACCCCAATTCTTATATGTACGGTATTATTTCACAACAAAGTTTAATTAATAGTTAAAATATAGCGGTACACCAATTGAAAACAAGTGGGCGGGTGAACGCAAGAAGACTGACGTTAACATGACGTCATTGATATTGTGGTAGTAGGTTTCGTTGATTAACTATTCATGTTAAATTGTTTCAGATTGAACCAAAGACGTAAAACATTGAAGCCGGACACACTGATGAATAAGCTATTCATCAGTGAATCCAAGAGGCCCAAGCTGTTCTTCGTGCGCAGGCTTACTAGAAGGCGCGTAAACAGACGCTAAACGCGCGCGTACAGTGATTAATAAATAGGAACGTCCGCAATAATACGCGCGCCTTTCTGTACGCGCGCTCGCGTAACAGTATCTTAATATTATTATTATTGACGATTTGTAGTTGGTTATGACTCCCTCATCGAATTCCTCAATTAGGTCATACAGTACCGATAATTCCTCCATTTTAACACGCTTTAAATCCAGCAAGAGTTCCATTTATGGCTTTAAGTAGATCTAATTAGTTTATGCCACATTTTACTCTGGTGTTTATCCCTAACAAACGTTTGTTTTACAAGGGGAATATTAAAACTCCTAGCCCTAATCATTATGTTATTAGCGCTCTTATTTCACTTCTTCCTTTGGGAAATACCTCAATTAGTAGCCACATTACCTTTGTCGCAACCCCTTCATCATCAACTGAGCTAGGCGTAAGTTCATCACTCCTCGAGTGAATCCTTGTTTTTAAATTGAAATTATGTAGGTGACACGAATATACTGACTTCACAGTACGTACATTGTGTAATTTTCCGGAGAAGCATGT
This sequence comes from Nesometra sesokonis, assembly GCA_025631205.1. Lineage (NCBI taxonomy): Eukaryota > Metazoa > Echinodermata > Crinoidea > Comatulida > Antedonidae > Nesometra > Nesometra sesokonis. The sequence continues at coordinate 16,952 of JAOTQE010069558.1, forward strand.
GTTTTTCGTATGTTATGGTAATTACAATTTCACTAAAATTTGTGTGCAATATTTGAGTCAGCGGTGTGGGTTTCGCCAAAATCGAGGAAATTAATTATTACTGTAGTATACAAAGCCGGTACCTGTATTTTCCAAAATAATGAATACTGTATTATGGTGGGTTCCCACTGCCGATCAGACGAACTCGATCAATCCCGATCAAGGTAATTTGGACTGGTCGGGCTCGCT
>JAOTQE010069569.1:0-17178 GCA_025631205.1 Nesometra sesokonis
ACAGGGGTACATGTAATTAGAAAGAGCTCCTCAGAATGGCTGGTTACCCCCAAATTTTATTCCACATTTCGGTAGCTGTGGAAATGTAGATATGATTTAATGTATAATTTTGGCCTATCGGTAAATATTACGTCATCAACTATGCATATAAACTCAAAATCTATTTTGAATCTATTACATAATATTTATTCGATTTTCGTTTGAGGGTATCTTCCTTGGCGTTGTTCATATTGCATTCAAATTTTAGTATGTTATAGCATTAACAATTATCGTCATTCGATGCGTCTTTCATTAACTACATTTTTTAAAACGTGCACGTACGCGTGCTTTTTAAAATGTATATGTTCACAATGAACGTTTACAACATGTAAACAGATTTTGTACCAAGTACTGTACAATGCCTTTCCTAAAACATCGTGTGTTTGGGTCGGTCGTCTAGGACGCTGCTGTAATGATGTGAGGATTAGGGGTTCGAATACGCCTCTTGTTCCTTTTTTTTTAAAGAAATTATTTCGAACCCTTCTTGTTTTTTTAATCAAATTTTTGTTCTTTTTTGAATAAGTGAGTGAGAAAATATTTAAGCAATATACTTATTAGGTCTTCCTTTTCTATTTCTAGTAAGTAAGTAAATTGCAAGTATGCGTGATTCAAAAACAGTGAATGCTCAAAATAGTTTACTATAGGTCGTTAGCAGGTTTGGGACAAAGTACCTACAAAACCATTAACAGAAGACATCACATGTATGGGTCGAATCGTTAGAATGCTCTTCTAATGAATGCAGGGTCGAGAGTTCAAATCCCGTTTTGATTTTTTTACCAACATTATAGCTATGGTCAAATGAAGAAGGTAATTTATTTAGGCAATTATTCTATTATCTCTTCGATTTTTGTTTATCAATAAGCAGAAGTTAAAATGCGGTGGCTAATTTTCTTAGTTTTAACAGGATCACATCATAGTTGACACTGATAGCTATCGGATGACCGCGGATCAGCTAACTAGTCCGCAGGACGAGTTCAATATCTAGTTAGATTTATATAGCTCCTTACACAGTAGAGTCTCAAGGTGCTGTGGACCAGATGTTACACATTCCTATGACTTTCTACGCCTTTAAATTGTTTTAATTTAGTTATCAGATGTCTTTCTTTTCGAATTTACAAAAGGGTAGTGTAAATTAACAATAAAAAAACAGGATTAAACGGTTTTTGAGAGGTCAAATTAAACATGGATGTCTTAAGACTTAGGAAGAGACCACAATTATCACCCATTATACACATTGTTAGAATACTAATAGGCTTTTTCTATAATGAGAATTATGTGTGTGCATTGTAGTGTTATGATGTCATAAAACACCAGCTTGTCCTTTCATGTTTTTACATTACTGATCAGTATAGAGTAGAGTATAAAACAGTGTTTAAAATTACAACAAATTAAACTAATTTATTCTTTAAAAGGTAAATTTTATATTACATATAATGTATTAACAATGATTGCAAAGTTAAAAGCTAAATACCATGTTGTATGTCTTTAAATAAACAGTATCATCCAATCAAATCAATTTTTAAAAAAGAGCTGGGCAAACTCATTGCAGACCATATTGCATTGTGAGTAGTCCACTAACTTGTGGTGATTTTTTGGTGATTTTTTGGTGATTTTTTTTCTTTCTCCTCGCATGACACGGTGATGAAATCCTCCCAAAAACAAGATCAAGGTTGACGCCGTGTCAGTGGTAAAAAATTATTGCGTTTACATTGTACATTAGTTCAATTATCGTACAATTATTGGAATAGTATCGAATAATTATTGGATAATCTAATTATGTCAGCATGGGTGTCGATTAGTGGGGACACGTCCCTCCCACTTTTAAATGGGGAGGGGGAACATGATATCAATTGTCCCCCCACTTTTTGGTAAATGTATTAAAAAAAATGTAAAAGTTTGAAAAAGCGGTAACACTTTCATGCATTTATCAATAAAAATATTGTATAATTGACCCCAAAAAGAGGAAAATAGACACACAAACTGCGAGAATTAACCTTTTTTTTGAAAACCGGGAACCACGCCCACCCGGCGGACCCTCCTTGTTGGCATCACCACTGCAACTTCTTGTCCTTGTACCCCCAACTTGTCAACTCAAATCTATGCTGTTGTATGTCAAAATAGGCCAAACACCCGTTTCTGTAGCATTTTTATCGGATAATTTTTATTGGAATAATTTATTGGATAATTTTTATCGCGAATATTTATCGGATAATTTTTATAATCTCTTGTCAGATAATTGTTATCGCGATAATTTATCAGATAATTTTTATCGCGATAATTTATTCGCTAATTTTATCGCAGTAGTTTATTGGATAATTTTTATCGTTATAATTTATCAGAAAACATTTATCGCGATAATTTATCAGATAATTTTTTTTCTGCTGAAACGGGGCCTAAACCAAACAGTCAAAAAAATCTAAATAAAATTGACAGTTACAAGGTTGTTCATTTTTTAGAGAGTTAGCTTTGCGTATGGAATCATATAACTGCCTATCCTTGCTGCGATAGAATTTGTTTGACATTTTGTATTCTACTCATGTATCGATTAGAAAGAAATATGAAGACAGTGTCAGAGTGTGTTACTGAAAATTCTACTATTAATTTAATTATTCATAATGTTTGTACCTGATACTGCAGTGTAAAGTTTAAAGTGATTCATCTTAAATGGATATTAAAGTGAAATTGTTCAAATTCAAATTCAGCTTCTCCTTTGGATACTTTTTTAAAATAAATTATTTGAAGTCTAATCACAGAAGGTGTCTGATGGTTAGAAAATAAAAAAAAGTGCGAGGTCTCACAACAAAATGAGTGTCATGGTTATAATATAAAATTTGAGATTTCATCGCAAAACCGGTCTCTTGGTTAAATTATAAGATTTTGACTGTTTTTCTGCATAAAAATTTAGGCATACATAGCTAAGCTTTCAACCAAACAGTCAAAATCTTATAATTTGATCAATTAAGCTGCATAGATGAGACTCTTCAATGGTCTCATGGTTGATAATAAAAATGTGAGGTCTCACCACAAAATAATATGGTTAGAAAATTAAAATATACGGGGTCTTTATGAGATGAATCTAATAGTTAGAAAATAAAAATGTGAGACCTCACCACAAAATTTGTTTCATATTTAAAAAAAAGGAAATGTGAGGTGAGGTCTTACCACAAAATGAGTTTCATGGTTATAGTTGAAAATAAAAATGTGAGGTCTCACCACAAGATGAGACTCATGGTTTTTAAAATTGGAAAAGAGTCGTATGGCCGAGGGTTAAGGCAGGGAACCGTGAACTATAGCAAAAACAACAGCACAGGTTCAAGTCCCGTTCGCCCCATGGTTCCGGTGATGGAACAAGTCTTCTTGTATAAGGACTATAAACCGTAGGCCCAGTGTATACAATGGCTCTTGTGCACTTAAAAGAACCCAGTGCATCTTTCGAGATGAGTAGGAGGTTACCCGGTTTACTGGTCCAGACATCCCTGCTGTGGACAGAATGTTAGCACCTGTTTCGGGCAGCAGGACATGACGTGACCCTGAGGGGAGGAGTATGTCATTGAATGCGTGAACATCATGTCCATAGCGCCGGTGGAAAGTTACGGTAGTGACTTTAACAGGCGCGTTATAAATGTCCAATTATTATTAAAATAAAAAGTGTAGTTCATTCATTCAGTATTTACATATTGTGATCATATATAATATCAATACAGTACAGTACTACATTAAATACAGTTAATATACAAAAACTTACAAAAAAACCAATACTGATTTGATATTGCATCAAAATGTAATCTTTAAATGGCGTTCTCAGGTTAAGTAAATCCAAAGGTATGATCAGTTGAAGTGTTGATATAAAATTATAGAAACATGCTTTGAGAAAATCACCTACAACAATCTAAAAAAAATAGAAAACTGTCAGTCTAAGAAAATCTATAAAAAGGACTCTTTACTGCATAAAATTGACCTAAAAATTATATTTACTATGTTGGTTGTTATCTCAATTTGAACTCACCTGTGATGCCTCATATTTGTGGTGAGACATCACATCATACATTATGTAAACAATCTAAATAAAAAATTATATGCAATACTGTAGTTTAATTAATTTGTAATTAATTAAGAGGCCTCCAAGACCAAGTGTGTGATAGTACCGAAGTTGAATTTTACTGTTTTTCCAATGTAAGCCCAACGCAGCTAAAGAAAAGTTAAAAAATTGGCTTTTAATTTGGTGAGTGGCCAAGTTTTGGCCGGTAAAAGATTGGGATGAATAAGTGGAAGATAAACGAAAAGATGGATAGGTGCGTGGTTGGATGTAGATAGATGAAAGAATAAGGACAAGTGTGGATAGTACCAAAGTTGAATTTTACAGTTATTCCAATGTAAGCCCAATGCACTTAAGGAAAAGTTCAAAAATTGGCTTTTAATTTGGTGAGTGGCCAACTTTTGGCCGGTGTGTAGATGAATTGTTGGGTTGATTAAAAGATAGGGATGAATAATTTGAAGATAAACGAAAAGATGGATAGGTGCGTGGTTGGATGTATAGACAGATAGATGAAAGAATAAGGACAAATGAATGCATCATGATAGTAATACCTGGTCAATTAAATGTATCAATTCTTTGATGGATGTGTTTTTATTTCTCTCAAGGGCAACACACAACCTATTTCAACTTGTTAATAGACAGCAAAAACAATCAGGCTCGACTGATTTGACAGAAGAACAGCTTTCAAAGGTACGTGGGTTACAATTAACATGAGATTTTCACATCAAAATAATACCTTCTTTAGCTTCATGATTAAAAAGTTACTTTTTAAAGGTTAGTTTGTTAATTGATGAGGTGTTCATATGAGCATGCTATTTTCTTTGTTCTTGCATTTTTACCTAATTGCTGCACGTATTCAATATTTGTACTTAATTTTCTTAACCTCAACCTTTTTTTACAATTAATCTATCAAAGATATTAATAAGTGTTCCCATAAAACATCGTTATCTTGATATTCTTCAACCCGCATCTTTCATCATTAGTTACTGTAATGCACATGGGAGAAATTTTGTTTTATAAATTTAGTATTAGCTGAACTTGATTTTTGGTTCATGCATGAGTGTTTTTAATCAACCAGTTGAGGATTGTATAAATTTAAACTTTTCTACTGGGGTCATTGTTTTCAGAGTTAACAATAGTTCACAGAGGCGGATTTAGGGAACGAGGGGGTGGGGGTGGGGTGGGTGGCGCAGCCAGCGCGGACCCCCCCCTATTATCATAAAAAGTAGTTATGCCTTCCCTTATATTAGGAGCGCCAGGTCCAAAATCTACTATAAAAGCCAAAGATGGACGTATGAGCTAAAACAGGACACCAGAGCACCAAAATGGGGGAATAACCTTTTTTTTGCACTTCAAAATTACTGTAAACCGGCAACCACACCCACCTGGACCTGGGAAATGGCGCCCCTTCCTTTCGGCAGTCCTGGATCCGCCCCTGGTTTACCTCCAATTCAAAATGCATCTTCAGACTCACTGGTCTTGACCACATGGTCATTGACCTGTAACATCAGCTGTTGTGTCACTGGCCAAATGTGGGGTCTCACCACAAAACTACTCTTATGGTAGGAAAATACAAAATTGAGGTATTGGTGTCTTCTAATAGAGTATAATATAAGTTGTACTCTACAATCAATCTTTTACTTCACAGCTATTTTTATCATTATTTCAGTTTGATCTCACCTATGATGCGACACATTTTGTGGTGAGATCTCACAAATTCTTGAGTCCAATAGAAAAGCTTTAATTTTTTTAGAACCTATTGTATTGACATGTATTGTGCCAATCTATCGTGTAATTATTAATTGAAAATCCTTAACTCATATAGAGTTAAGTATACAACAATTTTCAAGAATGTTGCTGGGAAAACCAAGATCATGCAGTGCTGGAGAGATGTTTGTTTCGTCAGGTCTCCCATCATTTTATGAATTTCTGAGGAAATCAGTGTATGGGTATATGAGTAGACTGTATGCCTCTGATAACATTTTGGTATTACAATTGTAAACACAATCCTTGAAAAATCAATTTTGTATAAGAAATGGATTAATATACTTTTATGTAGATAATTAATATAGGTTTTCATGTACAGTTTATTAGTATTGTTACAAAGTACTAGAGTACTTTTTTTCTCACATTTTTGTTTTCATGTTGTATGAATTATTGATATGGACCATGAGTCTAAAATAAAGTTGAAATTAAATGAATGAAATGAATACATTCAAACTTGTCTATGTCGAATCAAAAGTAGCATTGAAAAAATTTGACTGATTCAAATGCTGGATCTGACAAATTCATAACACTTATTTTTTCGTTTTCAAATTCCATTAAGGAGGATTCCTTCTCAAGCTGATGTTTAGTCAGCTTCTCAGAATATTTTTTTTTAGATTTTGAACTCGTAAATTACACGTGTCATTGTGTGGTTGAGTATGTTATATAAACGATGGCAATGTGGTTTACGAAATAAATCGGAGGATCTTTACATATATCAAATTACGGATTAAAAAAAATTAAACAACTAAAGTAGGAACAAATTGGTTGCAATGCTTTTTAATAAATAAAATAATGCCATGTCCATTTAGAAAACTGCTATTAATTTTATAAATTTAGCATTAGGTGTTCACCTATTCATGATAATGTTTATCTATAGCCTCACATTTTGTCACCATTAGTTTCCGCCTGTGGTGCTGTCATCTGGCAATGTAATGTCAGATTAGCCATTTGTGTGCATTTAGAGTAGTGTCTGCGTATATTTATGTAAATAAGCTTTTTTTTCTTATAAAAATTATTATCATTAAGCATATGGGTACAACAGAATGTAAAAATAACCATGCTGCAGTTACTGCAGTAATAAATTTACAAGATTAATAGTTCACATTACGTGTACATCCCCATTAGAAAGTTTTGTCAAGATTTATCACAATGGATACTTGAATTAGATTCCACTTGATTGCTTAGCTGTATAGCATATTCTTATCTTTTATAAACATGTAATGTGATAAAAAATAATCTTTGGGTTGTAACTGACACAGAATCTTAAAAATGAGGGTTAGCCATTTAATTAATTGTCATACAGTATTTCACAAGTTTTGGCTAAATTATGTTATGCATTTTTGTTTACATAGATTTTGCTGCCATAATCTGAGCATGATATTAAAAAAAATAATTACGTCAACGTTAAAAGTAAATTTGTTTGGCAGCTAGTTTACAGTAGATAATTTAATTATTCATAAATTCATAAAAAGTATGTTATTTGAAGATGTAAATCTTTTGAAATAATAATGAATTCTTGTAAGTAATCATCTAATTCAATGTTCTACCTTTTTCATTTAGGTCAAATTCTAATTATGTTCACCTCTTTCTAACACTTAATCATCTCACACATTCTTGTTTTAAGTTTAATCAAACTGATAGTAGATTGAAGTTCCCTTTTTTCATTTTTTTGTACCAGATGTTATTAAATTAAAGTAAATCAATTGCAAATAATTAGGTTAACATATTCATTTTAACACCCAGGAACACTCTTGTTATTATTAACAATTTTTTTCATGTTTTTGAATGTTTACAGTTTTCATGAGAACAGAATTTTTAATGACAATACTGTAAAGTTACCTTGCATCTTTCCATAAGCAGGAGAATGGCATTTAGCTGAGTAGCTAACTGTTGGAGACTTGCTTGTCCCTGGTTCAAAGTTTCGTTTAGAGGGTCAAAATACAACTTAATAGCACACTGTCTTTTGGATAGACACATTGAGCCATTGGCAACATGGCTCAGGTGTGGATTTAGGGAGAGGGGGCGCAGCTGGCGCACCCCCTATTATTGTCAAAACGTAGTTGTGCCCCTTATATTAGGAGTGCCAGGTGTAAATTTGAACCCAAAAAGATAAATAGACACAAAAATGGGAAAATAACCATTTTTTTTGTTTTTGTTTTTTTTTTTTGCTCGTCAAAATCAAACTGGCAGTGACACTCACCCGCCCTGGAAAAGTGTGCCCCCCCCCCCCCTCCTTTTGTCGAAATCCTATATCTGTCCCCTGTGGCTCATGTGTACATTAATTGGTTTCATTGCTTTCCTTTGATACTCCATTATAATGGTTGTTATGCACATTGGTAATATTACATTCCATTACAAACCATTCTTGTTCATTAGTGCCTATCATCCACTTATACTGTAGTGGTCTAAGTTTATTTTTCATTAATAATAATCAAGTAACAAGGATTGATTTAGGTATGTTATAAAAAAAATCGACAATAAATAGAAACAATATTTTTATAATTCGAATGGTTATTCTATTTAAATGTTGTCATATTTATATAGCGCTTAAACAATTGTTGATTGCCCCAAAGCGCTTAAAAAGTATGAGATTAAAGGAAAAAAAAACAAACTACAGCGAACTAAAAAGGTGTGTTTTCAAGAGAGTTTTGAATACTTCAATTGAAGGAGCCTCTCGGATACAAGTTGGAAGATTGTTCCACAGTTTAGGAGCTGCAACTACAAAGGCCCTGTCTATGTATGTTTTCAGGCGACTAGGTGGAACAAAAAGTACAGATGTACTAGTAGTCGACCAAAGAGATCTCGTACAGACTACAGATATACTTTTAATTAAATTGGAGATATAAGATGGTGTTTGTTAAGTGATTTATATTTTATATGTGATTAACATTAGTTTATAAAAATAATCCGTTGTTTTATTGAAAGCCAGTGGAGTTTGTGTAGTATTGGTGTAATGTGAGCAAATCTTGAAGTACCAGATACAAGTCGAGCTGCAGTATTTAGAAGACATAATTTATTGAGATCTTTGTTCGGAAGACCAAAGAATATGGCATTACAGTAATCTAGCCGTGATGTTGTTAGTGCATGTACAAGTTTTATTAACTCCTCTAATGTCATGTGAAATATATTTAGGGATCATGTTTAAATTTTTTCTACTGAAGTTACTGCAGTAATCTATTTCTATTAATTCTACTGCAGTTACAGCTGTAATTCAGTGTCATGTTGTCTTTATAATGTATTAACACATGAGGTCACATCTCGTCATGTTGTTTTCAGTAATTCTCTTTCAGGTACTCATTACGTGTACATTCCCATTAGAGAGCTTGATCATTTTTACCCTACATTTTCAAAGTAATGTAGGGTAATTTTGAATTAAGCTCACTGCCTTTATCACATTACATGTTTATAAAAGATATGAATATGCTATACAGCTAAGCAATCAAGTGGAATCTAATTCAAGTATCCATTGTGATAAATCTTGACAAAACTTTCTAATGGGGATGTACACGTAATGTGAACTATTAATGTTGTAAATTTATTACTGCAGTAACTGCAGCATGGTTATCTTTACATTCTGTTGTACCCATATGCTTATTACATGTATATTACGTGTTATTAATCAAAATGGTTTTTTTTTTTAATTACAGATTCAAACCTTTATAATGGACCTAACACAAATCACCACAGAAATAAAACGAGCAGAGGCAGTTGGCACATCAGTCGGAGCAACATCCTCCTGAGATCTTTAATGGTCATAGTGTACACTCATTAATTTTGGGCTGAAAAATTGTATTTTAAGTATTTCTTGTAAAATATCTGAGAATGTAAATATTACTTCTTTGTTTATAAAGTGAAACTTATTGTTAAAATTATTTGTAATAGTCTCATTCATATTATAGTAAAACTTGCCTAAGTCGATTTTACTTAAGTCATATAATTTGTACTTCAAATTTAATTTTCATTCCAGGTTGATGTGTTTCCATTAATTTATGATCTCTAAATCAATTTTTTTTAAATCAATTTTGTTTCCAATGCGACTTTGGATTCGATTTGGGCAAGTTTAAGTGTAAACTACATTTGTGTACAAGTCTTTTTGATTTAAGGACCATACAATCTGCATCATAAATTAGTTTATATTATTTTAAAATGTCCTTTTTTATTATGTCTGGAGACATTTTTATCAAGTGCACTGTTTGTGCATGATGCACACTTTTAGTTACTATTAGACTTTTTCTATTATCAGAATTTTGTATGGGCGTAGTAATGGAATAAAAAATAATACAGATGAAAAGATCGACTACATTTTCCATCTCGGTTACCCAAATCGACCGCTCTTATAAGTAAGTAAATCCATTGTCCAAACCTGAAGGCTCATAGGACTGGAGCTTATTTCCAGTTTGTGTAGCGTGAAGCGGATGAGAGTATGATACTCCCCCTGGATGGGATGCTAGTCCATCGCAGGTTACTTCCCAGAAATTTGCCGGTACCCATCGTACAGCTTGGTAGACTGAAGCAATGTGAGTGAAGTGCGTTGCTCAGGTGCACAAGCAACTGGCGTGAGTGAGTCTCGAACCACCGACCTCTCGATATCTGAACCTCAACCGCTGCGCCAACTGCTCCACACTATTTCAAGCGTGTATTTTACGGTTCACACAGCCCACCCGCAACGCACAACCTGCGCCATTTGCATCTGGCAGAAAAATTGGTGTCCGGTGCGCCGTTTTGAGGGTTTCATTCTAAATCACGCGAATATCGTGTGTGCTCATTCTTGTACTGTAAAGTATGCTTTGGCATCATCAATTTCATAGGACACCTACAGCTAGACCTGGGCCATTTTTACAGTTTCGCCCCACAATGAAAATGGTACTATAAATCTAATTGTATTTAAACTAAATTTGTTTTCTCAAAATATTGATGTGTTTTACATACAGGGCTCAATTTTTGTTTTTGTTTTGACTAGTCCACTGGGCAAGTTGACTTTACATTTCACTAGCCCACAAGCAATTCAAATAGCCCATGTCTGTAGCAACTTAATCTACAGTGTGTAAAAGTGAATACTTGACATTTATCACTAACCAACTGGGCTAGTAAAAATGAAATTCACTAGCCCGGTGCAGTTTTCACTAGACATTGTACGCTGGGATAGTAGAAAATCGAGCCCTGCACACTGTTAATAAAGATAATGTGCTAAAATTTTTTTCCCACAAAATCAGTGTCTTATGGTCTTTAAAGACTCCTCAAAATCTATCCAGTTAAATACATTTCAGATTGAAGAGTTCCTTCACAGGGGCGGATCTGCACTTGGGTGGGGTCTGCTATATGTTATGTACTGTATATGAATATGTGAAGCCTCACCACAAAATGAGTTGCATGAAATCAAATTGAGATAATCACCAAAATAAGTCTAAAGTCAAGTTTTTGAGAATTTTAGCTTTAATAAGTTATGAGTATTAGGGTACTTGTATTTCATTATGATATACCTTTTAGGTCAGTTTTCATGCTGGAAAGTGTCGGTCATGCAGAATTTCTGAGATTAACTTCTTTTAATTGTTTATTTTAGATTGCTTTTTTTGTAATTTTCTCAGAACCATATTTCCACACATGCAAATCTCAAATTCTTATATCTTGGGATCTACTTATCCAACCAGTGATTGTCATTTAAAATGTAGATTACAGCTTAAATAAGCTCTATTAAAGTGTACCAATAATCTCAATTTTAGATTTAATACCATGAGACTCATTTTGTGGTGAGACCTCATATATATTTGAAAATAAATACAGTAAATAAAAAAGGAAACTTCTAATATTTCTAATAACAATGATTACAAAATACACGTTATATATTTACCATTCTTAATTCATCATTAATGGTTAAACTAAAGTCTATGCGCTTCAAGTGAAAAGGGAAAAAAAGAATCAGACTAAACTAAATAGGTAAGTTTTCAAACGATGTTTTAAAACAGAAACAGAGTGTGAATGAGTTATTACTTATTAATTTGCTCATACTTTATTTTATTTAACTTATTATATATTTTATTACTAATTAATTAAATTAATTTTTATATAGTACTGTAAATATTAAATTTCCTTTCATGCCATCATGTTTAATCCATTTAACCAGTTTATTTTTTCACATTTTAATGCATTTGGGGGCATTCAACAATTACATATGCATTTTTGGTCAAGTTTTAGCTTGACCAGCCCATACCCTTGCACATACTCAACGTTATTGTATCTCAAGCAGTAAGACTCAATTAAATAATTTTTATTTTTTTTAAATTCTGAATTTTGTAGATAAATTGCGCACAATATGCATACATAAAGGTCATAATGGACCACCCCTCCCCCCTCATCTACACATTGTTTATGCATTTTAGCACTTCACCCCTCTATGCATCTGTAATTGGTGAATTCTCCTTTTCATTCATTAATTTAGTCAGAAGTTCTAAAGCTGCCCGTCGGAGGGGCGGATCCAGGATTCAGGGAAAGGGGGCGCACTTTCTCGGATCCCAGTGGGCGCGGTTCCCGGTTTTGATTTTGACAAGTGTAAAAGAAGTTTATTAGCAAGTTTTGGTACAATTTTAATGTTACTCATCGTCTATGTGTATGTCTGTTACTTATATTGGGGTCAATTTTAGAGCTGGTACATCTAATATAAGGGGGTGCAACTGAGAGGGGCACGAGATGGGTCTCGCTAAATCCGCCCCTGCGTTAGATTCATTTGAATTTCAATTTTATTGCTACAGATGTCATTATATACTGGCAATTATCCGCATCAAAAATAAACCAATATATACAAAATCGAATTAACATACTTACATTATGCTTATTACAAGGGTTAGCAATTATAGGCCTATGTGAGTAAAGAAGAGTGGGAAAGGCAAGATGCATCATGGAGGGAACAGGAGTGTTATCACGAAAACTGAGAAACGGAAAAACAACTTGGGTTTTAATAACAATTGACTACTAAAAATAGATGCGCAGGCCCTGCTTTTGCTCGTCAAAACCAACATCAGGATTTAATCCCCCCCTCCCCCTTCTCCCACTCATATCACAATCCTGGATCCGCCCCTGGAAAATAAGCTCTAGTCCTATGAGACTTCGGTCACAAAAAGGATCCAGTACTTGCTTATAAATCTACAGGTTGAACATCCTATCTCCTGCGCTGAAAAATCTGTCAACAGCAGCGTCTTTCAAACATTATTTCAAATAAATTCACACATAAGCACACTCTGGAGAGCCCATTTAAAGTGGAACTCCGGGATTAAAATTTCTATGGCAATACCCATTGTTACCGTACGTTACTGATTAAATTTTACTGTTGGAAAAATGATATAATGACTGAAAACACAGGGGCGGATTTAGGGTGAGGGGTTGGGGGGGGGGCGCAACCCGGCGTGCGCCCCTTTTATCGTCAAAACGTAGTTGCGCCCCCCCCTTTTATAATAGGTGCGCCGGGCCAAATACCCAAAATACGGTAGCAGAGCAACGAAATGGGGAAATAACCTTTTTTTTGCTCGTCAGGAAAAACTTAACAACAACGCCCACCCAGACTAGGAAAGTTCCCCCTCCCCTTTTCGCCAGATCCTGGATCCGCCCCTGAAACACTTCCAAAAGTAGGCATTAAAAAAAAAAAACTACTACTATACTCGCATTACATAAAGCTAAAGATTAGGAAAATTACAGATTTCTAAATGGTTGTGTTTGAAAACCGTATCAGAAGTCGCATTAAAAACTATCTTTTCTGATGTGAATTTGAATGATCCTTGTGAGATATGTTACGGCACAAATTGTCGCTCTGCACAATTGTCACCGGTGACAATTTGTGCCGACAGGCCCTGCACAAATTGTCGCCGGCGACAATGTCAGGGTGACATATACGGGCATTCGAAAGTGAAATCTTATAAAAAAAGCAATGCTTTGATTGCTACAAATAACAGGGGTTTACTATTAAGTGTTAGTATATTAAGTACAACTTGACAGAGAACTTTCAAAACACCATTTAGAGTTCAAATAAATGAAAAAACACTGCATATTTTTGCATTTACATTGCTAATTTACTAAAAATCCTGGAGATAATCATGAAAAATTTATATTCCTGGAGAAAATTGTGCATTTCCTGGAGCCCCGGAGATCAAGTGAAATTCCTGGAGACTCCAAACTAATCCTACAGACTTGTTCAGTTCAGTTCAGTTAAAATTTATTGACCATTACACATGTATAACAAATAATACAAGAACAACAAGAAAAAATATATATATACATGGTCAAGGAGCTACATAGAGGTCAATTAGACCCGTCACTGTAGCCCCTTTAAAATTAAACACATGAACAACAGTACGGTAACAATAACAGTTGGGACTTCATTAGTAAATAATAAATAGAGAAAAAAATGTTTAATGTGCTCTATGTGATTGTTCTACGTACTCCTGTGTGCTGTAATTGTTCTACGTACTCCTGTGTCGTTTCTTAATATCTCATGGTTCATTAGTTACTTCAGGTTACATAATTTTTTCTTGATAACAATAATAGTATTTGTTATGATAGATATACACACTTTGAAAAATAGTTTACCTCTTTTTATATTTTCTTTTTACAATCACTAGGTGTACAAATACAACAGTTGCGTCTTAAGTCTACTTTTAAATAGCTTTAGCCTCAAATCGCTGCTTAAACTATTCCAGAATTTTGCTCATTTACGACTCTTTTGTCTGGCTTTCATTGACAACTCTAGAATCAATTACAAGCTTAATTAGCACTAAAACTGCCGCATGACGTGTTTAACAAATTTCAGCTTCGCATTAATTTCATCACTTTTTCTTTGAAGTCGTTTATATAGTAAACACCTTAACAAACTCCTCAGTAATAACGTTTTATTGTCAGTGTGACAATTATACAACATTAACGCATCAAAGCTTTTAAGAGAACCGAGGATAAATCTGCGATCGTTAGTCAAGATGTTTTTAAGTGAATTACAGAGTTATTATTATTTCGAGCTTACGAGTGTATTATTCAACAGCTTTGTCAGGATTATCAGAAATTTGAAAATAACTGCAAATTATTTGGCACTTTAGAATCGAATTGTCAACTAAGTAGAATTATAGTAAACCGAGAAATATATTATACTGTTGTAAGTCGGAAAAATGCACTTCAAATTATGTAACGTCTTTAAATTGTTGTTGAATTGATTAATAAGAAAATGAAGATCAGCTTCTGCTTTGGTAGATCTTTGGTGTAGATTCTCAAGCTCTCAAGCTTATGATCTTTTGGTTCCATTGCGAGCAATGGAGTCTGCCTTTCGTAAGTTTGAGAAGCTATTGAAAACGTCTACAAATTATAGTAAACCGAGAAATATATTTATTTACTTTTATATGTCGGGAAAATGCACTTAAAATTATATAACGCGTTTTTAGGTTGTTGAATAGATTAATAAGAAAATGAAGATCAGCTTCTACTTTGGTAGACCTTTTCCGTAGCTTCTCAAGCTCTCAATCTTATGATCTTTTGGTTCCATTGTGAGCAAGTGGAGTCTGACTTTCGTAAGCTTGAGAAGCTATTATATTAGTGAGGTTTCGCAAACTTACGAAACACAAAAACGAAAATGGATACGTCACGCTCCAATTTTTGAAAATTCTTAAATGTGTTCAAAAATATATCAAATTTTCTACCTATTAATTGTTGATGAACTTCGTAAAATACTGACAAACTGTGATAGATATTTAAGGTGTTCTATTCAAATGTTACAAGAATGTATGACGTATCCGTTTTCGTATTTGTATTTCGTAAATCTGCGAAACCTCACTATTGAAAACGTCTACAAAAGCAGAAGCTGTTAAGTTTTTACTAATTTAAGTAGTTCAACGTTTATCTAATTTTATTTTGGAAGGATTGTCAAGGATTAGTATGAACAGTGAAGATAACTCTGTAACAACAGACATTAACGTCTATATTCACATTTTTAGCTCCGACGGACAATAAGTTGAGTTTTAAACTAACAAATGTAAACAAATTTCATTCCGGAATGAAATAAAACCGGAGATCATCGAGATAGGCCTATGAGTGCCTAATAATAATAGGCCTAATTAGACATTTACTATAATTGCGCCAATTCGAATCCAATTTGAATCATCAAAGGCGCAGAGTGGATTGTTTATGTACACTGGACCTACGGTTTATAGTCATTATCAGAGAAGACTTGTTGTTCCACCACCATAACCATGGTGAGAGCGGGCCTCGGACCCGTGCTGTTGTTTATGCATGGTTCAAGGTTCCCCTGCTTTAACCACTCGGCCATACAACTCGCGTCTTAGATACTGTATATACGAAATACGCGTCACCTACAAGCAGGCACAAAAACACCATGAACCTTAGCTTCAAATGTTATTAATGTCATGGTAGTAATGTCATTATCTGTCCGGAAAATTCACTGACATTTAATGCATTGTAATTTTGTCAATGAATTATTAAAAATATTGTGATTAAATTATAAATTAAAAGTCAAGGTCACTCTGCATCAGGCCCACATGATATTCAAATGTTTAGCTCCGGCAAGAACTGGATTAGGCCTACTCTTCTGATTATTAAAGGTCCCCATTCCACAGAAAGACAGCAGTCTCAAACAAGATCAGTAAATTTTTCTGTCTCTCTGCAATGGCTCCGAAAGTCAGACTCCACTTGCTCACAATGGAACCAAAAGATCATAAGATTGAGAGCCTTGAAAGTTGTTTTCGTATCAAATGATATTTGTTGTCTTGTTGGACTTACAGTAGGCCTAATAGCGATCTTTCAACTGTCTTTCAACGGCATTTCGGATATCTTGTATGTTAAAGATCTTTCGGCGATCTCCACACTTGTCTTTCACTGGTTTTTATGGACTTTCACTGCAATGATCCTTAAATTATCTCTCAGTTGTCTTTCAGTAATCTCCTACAAAAATTGCAAGAGTTTCAAAAGATAATGGAAAGACTTTTAGGACTGTTGAAAGTTTATCAAGAGACTGCAGAAGACTGTCATTGCCCTCTGTGGGATAGGGTTTAATGGTTTAAGTAATTCTTTTATTTGATAATTTTCTAGACGGACATAAAATTAATCTCAAGTCACAAGCCTTGTGCTGCCATATATGTACTTGTTTTATGAATGAATGAATAAATATACCGATATAAATATCGCAAACAATATATCGGCAATAACGGAGTTTTACAAGAATATTAAGATTTCCCACACATATGAAAGTTAATTAATAATAATAATAATAATAATAATAATTTGGGCTTATATAGCGCATTATGCATCAAACCTCAATGCGCTTTACAGTATAGAGCAGTGGCAGTTAAATA
>JAOTQE010069580.1:0-17177 GCA_025631205.1 Nesometra sesokonis
AATAATTATAAAATTATATACTTTTATATTTAAAATAATTTACAGTAAAACCTCGATTTAACATACTGTAAGGAACCAGAGGGTATATAATATCCGCACCGGTGATATCCGTTGGTTTGTAAAATTGAGTTATTGTCTTTTTATAAGTTTGTTCATTAATTATTTCCTCATTTATTTACTACTACCCATCCAATTCAATTTTATTTTAGAACAAGTCAATATGCAACAAGAAATAATAACAAAAGATAATAACAAATTACAAATACTGTATTAAATAAAGACGTATACGGATACTGGATTCCAAAATGTGTAGTTTGCTTAATGTACTGAAAGGTGGTAAGCAGTGGCCTAGAGGATTTTAACACCATGTCTAATTAAAAGTTATGTTTAAAACTTAATACTTTACCATTTTTAGTGAAATTTAGCAGTATGTAAAGTTGAGCTTCATAAAATTGATGTATGTGAAATCGAGGTTCCAATTTATAAGCAGAATATCTGTTTACATTTTACCCTTAAACAAGAAGAAATGTTTTGATACAAAACAACTTAAATAACAACAATCCCATAATAACTATTGCAGCCTTGTCTCTATTTTTCATCAGTTATTTCTTTTTTACATTTTGTTTTATGTTGAATGTGACGTTATCAATGATATGGCTACATCTTAGAAAAAGATGGGAAACTGTATTGACAGGAAGACATGTATTACTTAGTGAGCATGTCAAATTATCATACTGCAGTTACTGCAGTAAGGTATTGCAATTAGGTCTACTGCAGTTACTGCAGTAATCCAGTGATATTATATTTTCTTTTGTGACTGTATTGACACAGAAGGTCTTATCCTGACATGTTCTTTAAATAGTCCGTTTTACTGATCGAATGCAGTAATTTCCAATGAATTACTGCAGTACCTTCAGTAGGGTGATTTTTATATGGTTTCTTTCCTGCACTGTTAATTAGGGTATTGTTATATTTATATTATTAAGACTTTATTCGATTTCTAAAATCGTTTAGTTTTATATTCCAAATAGAAATAAGCTGTAAGAAATGATATGATGCATACCATAAATAATAATTCCAGGCGCGGATCCGATAGGGGAGGAGCGGGGACCCGGCCAGCGGCCCGCCCCCTCTTTTTGACTTGGACGATTGTTTGAACTTATAAAACTCATTGTTGGCAATAAATTATCTGTGAAAATTGCCTGTCAGGCACCCAGGGAAAGCATGTTGTTTAAAAATTGGCATGGGGGGACCCTAGACCCTCAGAAACAACACGAGTTTTCGCACCGGGCCTCCTCTATTCAGCTCTACAGGATCCGCCCCTGAATTCTAAATATAGTCACTAACTAACAATCTTCCCCTTACCACTCACACACAACGTAGGGGTCTACAAATCTAAAATTATAAATACAATATTTATATACATTATTAAAAAAAGTACCATGATCTGCCAGTCCTGGCAGTTATCTTGAATAGTGCCCCCATAAATACGATTTCAAGGTAATAATGCGCACGATAGGTCTTAATTATTATTGAGCATTCAGCAGATAGCGTGCAATAACAATGTGAGCTCAAATCCTGAGTATTCTATGCATTTGCTTTACAGTAACATCTTTAAGAAATATCTAGATCACTGTAGCCTTCTGCAACGCGTGGCCTACAGTAATACTGGCCTATTAGACTTATGAAATCAAAATATAAATTAAAATACTATAAAACTATTTTAACAACGTGAATGCCTACATGGTTTCCATGGTTTACCGCTAGTTGCTACGCATTGGCAACCAACAGAAACGTTCACGTCCCGAAGTTCGTAACGCGATAGTTCTTTGTCCAATGATTCCACGTAGAAAAGCATTGGTACGGGAAAGTGGATTTCCTGGCAAGTACCAGGGCAACCGTGTATAACACATTCTACACACTCACATTCTGTTATTGTAACTTCCATAGGTATACGGCTTTCGTTCTTGTTAATAACATGTCGTACTTTGCAGTCTCGCTTGGCCCTCTCTAAACCATCTTCAAATGGTTCAGATGTAGTTACTTCAGCTGAAAATAATGAAAACATAATAATTTGTTAAATATTTTTAGACCAAGCAAGATCTTTCATAAAACATACATTTTATTCATGATATCACAAGTCTGAACTCGTCCACCCCACTCCACCATACCCCACCACCGAAACGTGACATCAACTACAAAATCAGATTGACTTTTATTTTGTTGTTATGACTATATCACCAAGGGTGCCTGAACACTTTAAGAGATCTAAAGCAATAAAAACATCATGTATATAGGGTAATATGAATATTTGGTGAAATATTTGGTGAGCTAAATCCCCTCTGTCTTTCTTGTCAAAACCAGACCGGCTTAAAAAGCAAACGTTGATCCTTACCACATTTCAGCGTCTTCGGTTCCTTATTGGTAGCGATGCTTGTATCTATTTGGCCTGGTTTAGAATTGATGACGTATTCATTCACTGTATGTATCACTGTAGAGTTTGCTGACGCCAATTGGCATGTAGCGAATAGTAGTAGGATACCTGAAAAAGTCTGAAATAAAATGTAACAAATAATGTTGGTGAATTAAAGAAACAAGGCGAATAGTTATTGTAAGATTTTGGAGGTTGCGCCGCCGCCGCTACTGCTGATTGTGATAATGAGAGGACGCTGACGATCATCATCATCATGCTGCTAGTAACAAAAACTATTATACGTATGGATAAAACATCATCAAAATCAAATTAACAATTACATTTTAAAGTTTTAGCTTAGTTATTGTAATATGCTTACATTGTAAGTGAGTAAAATACATCGGATATAGTTTTCCTTATACGGACTACTGCATTATATCGGGCCGATACCGTATTTTTAACACTGATCGTGGCAACTGCGGAGCATTGCAGGAAATACAGAGCTTACAATATTTTACGGCTTGATTATACAATACAGTACACAGAAATTCAAACAAAGCGAAAAACAACACATATTTTCAGATTTTTAGGCTGTTCAATCGTGGGTAGAGAGTTTACTTATGGCGATTAACCTAACGGTAGGCCAGTGGAGATTCTTTTTAAATTGGGAAGGGACACAAAAAGACTGAATACACCAGGGGGTGGGTTTCACAGAAAAAAAAATTGTTGAAATAGTCTCTAAACGCTCATACAAAGCATCTCTGAGTATATATTTTTAACATGTACGGTTCCCGAGACATAGGCCTATCCGTTAATTTCTTTGTTATTTCTAATAATGGGTTTACCGTCACTAAAAGTGGGAGGTTGGGAACATCTCCCACTCAAAAGTTAGTGAGTGACCCCTCCCCCCCTCGTCGGAAAGTATATCAATATATCTTAGCAATTTATATATAAAACAACAAATATTCAGCAATCATAATACAAAAATTGATGCCTTAACACGCCCTTGAGGCCATTTCCGTATATCTAAAGGCCAAAATTTCCCAGAGGAACAGTCCCCCTGACCCCCTACAGCATTGACCTTCTACCACCCCTCCCCCTTTTCAAAAAGTCTGCATCCGGCTCTGGTGAGGGGAACGTCCCATTTCCCAGCATACAGACCTATCTGCGCCTGTGTGATTGCCTATAAAATCTTTACTATAGCAGTGACAATTCCTTTTAGGCCTATGTTGGATAGGCTTAGTACAATTACAAGAATGCTTGTTAGATCAGGGCTCCGTCCCGAGGGACTAACAAGGGAAATTCCCTAATCATTCATCCATATCCAACAAACGTGAATACAATAGGTTGCAGGGACACAATTTTCACTTGATTTGGAGCTAACACTGATTATGGTCTCAAAATTACATCTGCCCTTTCAGTACACACAATAAAAATTATATGGAGATATGATTATGGTATTTAGTACTAACAGTTGATTTCTTTCAAAGAAGGAAATACAATGTTTCTTATGAAAGGAAAATGGGGGCTTAAACGATATATTTAGAAAATATAACAATACAAAATTATTATTAATGTTATTTGGCTCTGAGATGGTATTTCTGTACTGTACATGGGTTTCCATGGTGCTAAAATAATTTGATATAGTTATCAGGCAATTGAATAGGTCTATTTTAAGGGCATCCTTTGGTTAGATATGTTTCATTCATCATCATTATCATCATCGTCGTCGTCGCCGCCATCGTCGTCAGCATCGTTATAAGACTTAAATGATACTTTTCTGTTTAAAAATCTACATCGTTGTACATCCCCTTGTCTTTAG
Organism: Nesometra sesokonis; assembly: GCA_025631205.1. Taxonomy (NCBI): domain Eukaryota; kingdom Metazoa; phylum Echinodermata; class Crinoidea; order Comatulida; family Antedonidae; genus Nesometra; species Nesometra sesokonis. Next base: position 4,236 of record JAOTQE010069580.1, read on the forward strand.
TAGACATGTCCTAAGTTAGTGAATGTATCTTATAGTGGGCCTATTGCGTGTGCCTTCTTGAAATTTCAAGGCAAGATACGGTTTCTTTATTCTAGAAATATCTAGAGGATAAATTAAATCCACGATGATTTGAAACTGGGCTCAGTGATCTGTCTTAAATTGTGTTTTTACAGAAGTCACACTCTTTGGAGTGAAAAACATTTAGTATCGTCGATGAAAATATTTTATTGATTAATAAAGGATGTTAACAAACTTTATCATAACTATTAAAATAAAATCAGTGCTTGGCCGTTGGATTAGTAAATGTGTATGGTTACTTTGGATAGGCATAATAAAAACGTTAGGACATCGATAAAGGAAACAAGTCTTAGAAGTTTAAAAAAAAATTAACTTTAAGCTTATCAGGTACAACGATAAAAAATACCTACTTTCATAGGCCTATTTTAAATTGGCAACTACAAGTTACTACCAATAAGGAAGTATTTAAACAAAATTATTATTACATACGACTGTCGGCAATAATTATTTTTCACAGAAAGGCTTTATTTTTATTATCGTTTAATACGAATAAATTCAACGAAACATTAACCGAATCCATTAAAACCAATTGATTTTTAAATTCAATTAAATTCACTTGTATGCATAAGCTAACGGTACATACTGGAAATACTGTACAAAGAAATATAATAATATACCGAATTCATAGACAGGGTATTCAGAATTAAGGCAACGTTTACATTATCAGGGTCAATATTAAGAAATGAAAAAAGACAAAGAAAATGGAAGAAATGAATTATAGAAACATTCAGCTTTACATGGATGGCGATTTAAAAAGTTTAGATGACGAGAACTAACGTCTGTCAAACGTTATGGAAGCATGGTAAATGGGTTACTAAGAAGAAGAAGAATCCAGCCATAGACAAATCTATGATGAATCGCTCAAAGTAATAAGAATATAGAACAACATGTGAAAAATAAAATGTTTTCAAGCTTTAAAGTGCTAGGCCTATATCAGAACAAATGATCTAACTGTGGATGAGAATTAGCAATATCGAAAAAAAATGTTTAGCAAAATAAGTTTAATTTTCATGCTGAACAACAGTCTGAACAATCACAACCTCATTGTTAGTAGATCGATAGACTCACATAGTCTTTCAAATAGATAACGAATTTATATGATCCATATTTTATCTAGGCCTATGTATTAAGTTTGTAGAGTGATCATTGTTCGTGCTATCCATGCAGTACGCCGCTGTACTTACCTTCATTATTGAAATTATAGTGTTAGTCCTAAAGTCTAAGTAAAGTTATCTAACTGTACTGAATGAAGATGACAACTTTTAATAATGTGAGGAGATAACAACCGTCCATCATTTTATACAGACCAAAATACTACTTAATAGATTACGATGACGTGTTTTCGTTACTGGTACTTTCCCAAACTCAATGAACGCATGATTTATAAACAACAAAATCGATCTAGCCAATCAGTGATTGATGAAACAACTACTTATTATAGAAAGTTATCTATTTATTATCTAGCCAACGGAAAACATAACTATAAAACCTAGGCTTTAATTAATCAAAATGTCTAATGTTAAATAAAAAAAAATGTAGTATGTAAATTATTTCGATGTAAAATCCTTTGCATTACTATAATTAGGCCTTTCGAACGTTAGCCAAGATTTTGCTGTTTTTTTAGTTTGTAGCCTTTTTTTTGTAAATTGGATGGAAAAATACTTTGACCTAAATACGATTTTTTAAAAATTTTTATCTTAACTTCATATTGTCTTCTTAATTCATAAAATATCAATAACATCACAAGATTATATCAAAATATGTCATTTTCTAATTTTATCAATTATTTGTTAGTATAGTCTAGTTACGGTAGACTTTATATGATGGACTTAGTTAACATGCATCTGCACCATTGCTAGGCTTAATTCCATTTATTTTTCTATTTATTTTTATTAAGGCTGAACATTTATAACAAAAATTACAAAATATAGGCCAAAATATATTTTTACAATCTGATCTTCTTAATTCAAGAACAAATATCGTTATTATCACATGATTGAAATTGATCATTATTTTTCTAATTACTTTTATTTGGAATTTAAAAAAAAATAGTAAAAAATAAGCTCATACAAATTATGGCCAGATTATGGCCAGAGGTTTTATAATATTTTTTACACTTATTATTATTATTATAATTATTAATTTTTGTTTTAATTCATGTACAAATATTTTACCACTAGGCCTATATTTTACCAGAATATTGGAATCTCAATATTGATTTTTTTTTTCGGTGCATCCTCTGGGTTGTTTTGGTGATCCAGGCATCCAAGTTTGACATTATTCTTTTTCTGTCTTTGCGTGTCTTTTGTGTAATATTGAATTTTTGGATTTGTAAGTTTTATGTTACATTTCGATAATCAAAATTGTATCTGCAATTCAGCATCAAATTATAGTTAGAAAAAAGAATTGCTCTTCAGAAATAATAAAAAGGCAAAAGGCTTAATATATTTTTCAATCTATTATAAATCATCTTAATTCTTCTTTACCGAACCCTTAATTGTTTGAATAATTTTATATAAAACTAAATTACCGTATTTAACTACTGTGCTGCGGCGCTGAACCATGAAACCACCAATTATACGAATACCGATCTTTAATATCACGTGGTTGATTTTAAAATTTGTTGTTTATTAAATGATTTTATTAAGAATTTTAAATGTCTTTTTTTCAGGATACATAATAAAATAGGCCAAAATCGCCTATATTGTTTATCCAAACTCATTGCAAGAAATTTGAAAGGTATTTTTTATTTCTTAATAATTTTAAATAGTCAATATGAATTGAAAAAAAACCCGATGTACTTTCATGTCTATACTTTTACAATTATTTATTATATGATCGTCTTAATTAATATGCAAAGTTACGGTTAACATTTACATTTCAATATTTCTTTGTATAGGCCTAATTTAAACCAGGAATATACAAATCTGTTGGTTAAATAATTTTGTAAGAAAAATAGAAAGCAAACATTGATAGCTGACTCTCAGTCTTGTCAACAACAGATTTTTTTTTTCCGACAACCCTGAGTCCGTTGTTAATAAATCTAGCCTACAGTGTCATTTAAATAGGCAAAATGCAGACTTAGAATGGAGCACTCATGTTGTTATAGCTTCCAACTCATCGCTACTTACCTGCATTATTGAAATCGGTAGTGTTAGTCCTTTAAAGTTTGTAAAGTTGTCTAACTGTTCTCAATGAAGATGTCACTTTAATTAATTTTGTAGGAGACACGTTCGTTTATATAGAATACAATGACGTACTGGTACTTCCCCGAATTCAACGAACGCTTGGATAATCAACAACAAAATCAATTTAACCAATCAACGTGTGATGGGACAATCACTTATTGATTAATATTGTCTATTATCGTCTAATATCTGTCAAACATAGGATTAAGAATTGATCCATATGTCATGTTAAGTAACCCAAAATAAACTATTTCAATTGTAAAATTTTTTGCAGTATTAACATTATGGGACTCTTTTTTTTTGTAAATTGGACGGAAATATACTGTGACCTAGAATAAGCTTCTTATTTTCACCGTTATCTTGTCCTCTTATCATAAACAAATAATAATAACATTACAAGATTTATCAAAATTTGTCATTTTCTAATTTTGATATAAATATGTAACAAAATTGTCATTGGAAACTACATGATTATTGGTTTGCTACTATATTTTAAGAACTGTTTAATTATCTCATCTTAATTCATAATAAAACAATATCTTTATTGTCACAAGATTGATTAACTTTGTTTAAATTATTGTATTTGAAACAGTACTTGTGGGACAAGACTTCTCAAGAAATTGCATAATAAGTAATATAAATAAATATTTCAACAATTATTCATAAACATATTTAACATCATTACAATCAAAATTTGTAACTTATAAGCAATTTTAAATCATCCAATTATGTGGTTTTTAGCGGGTAAATATTATAGTCAGGACCGTAGACAGAGTTGAAAAACAGACGAGGCGAAGTCTGGGAGTCACGTCAGGGCCGTAGCCAGAGTTGAAAATCAGACGAGGAAAATTCTGGGGGTCATGTAGGACTACAGGAACGGGAACCCTCACTTGGAGGTCAGAGGGCGAGTCCCCCTTAAAAAGCCAAATTTTGAAAATTTCAGACGAGGCCACCGCCTCGTCTGCCTCATGCTGGCTACGGCACTGCACGTAGGATTCCAGGGACTGGAACCCTCTGTTGGAGGTCAGAGGGTGAGTTCCCTTAAATAAAGCCAAATTTTAAGAATTCCAGACGAGGCGACCGCCTCGTCTGCCTCATGCTGGCTACGGCACTGATAGTATACCGGTACTGACAGTCGCGTTTCCGGAAGGGGTAGGCCTACTCTAATAGCGACCCTATACTATATACCCTAAAATTCAATTAAAAAAAAAAACAAATCAAATCAAACATGAATTGTTAACACGAATAAAGGCGGCGAATGGGATAATAGACAGTGATATCCATTTCATTATGTCCTATTTAATAATAAGCGCTTAATTATTTTGTTTTCGTTCGAGCAAGGTTCCAGAGGGTTGACAATAAAAATAGATTAAAACCTAAATTCAATTAAGGTGTGTTCTTTGCATTGCTAGACGACCGACAGACCAACCGACTAAATTAATGATGAAGAGACTACTTGGAAACGGCTTGTTATATTTCAAACTAATCGAACTATTACAGTGGAGATTTGGATGGGAAAGGAAAGGAGCGAGGAGTAAGGTGGTAAGGAAACTGACGGAAATAATCATAGGACCCAGACAATTTTCCCTGCAAATGCTCTTTAATACACTTTCAGAAGCACACAATGTGCAAAAAAGGAAACAATATATTTTTCGAGTGCAAGTATACTCTGCCAAGCCAACAGAAGGCCACGGGTCGGGTTCACTAACTTCCCAACTCAACACCTCCTCGACCCGCGCCTATAAATAAAAAGGTGGTAATAATCTGGCATGAAACCAATGGTGGCGTAAGCGGGAGGGGGGACAAGATTGATAATGATCATTTAAAATATTCTATAAATGAGCCTAAAAATAGAAAATAGACACATACAAGTGGGGAAAAACAGACAAAACAGGCTACAAGGACACGCATAATGGTGAAATGAGGTTGTTTTTTTTTTGCTTGTCAAAACCAAATCGGTAACCACGCCCACCTCCTCTTTCGCTGGATCCGCCTCTGATTGGTCTCCCTGTCGGATACCATTGCCCCTCCCCATCGGAGAAATCCTGGCGCTACCATTGCCCGCAGCCAGAGAGGCTTAGGATAATTACAAATGAGGATGGGAAGGGCGGGGGGTGGCGTTGGATATGATTATTGCATGTATTTATCTGAGTCATCTATGGTGACTGCATCTTTCTTAAATCGACTGCACAAAAGTAGTAGGTGTACGCGTAAACGTACTAAATATATAAAATAACTGTTTATTTCATATTCAGCAACGTACACGTTAATAGACATGACAAATCAACTGTATTGTATTGTATTGTTTAATTCGTGAAAAGACAATCAAAAGGCACCCATTGCGTTCCATAGAAGGTGGATTGCCATACCTTTCTGATGTTTGAATTAACGACAAACCTCACACCACTAAAACTTTATTATCCAATGGTGGCGTATTTCATTAAACACTTAAAATAATAATATACAGACTTGGGGAAAGTCTAGCCGGTTTATAACAGGTAATATTCAGTGAATTTCCAAACTGCGACAGGACTAAACACCTACCTGTGGACTGATGGATTGTTTTCAAGAGCCTTTTAAATAAATAGTGATTTATAATTTGGTCAGTGATTCTTTTTCCTGGAATGGGGGGAAGGGGTAATTCCGGGATGGGGGAAGTTCCTCTCCGTGTTGGTACAGGGTAGGTGATTGCTTTGGAATAGATTGTGTAGGCGTTTCTTCCATTGATGGGGTAATATAATGCAAAGCGCTTCAAAGAATTGGAAAAAAGAGCTGAGATTGCACTTTGAGAAGAAAGTTCTGTTGAAACGGTCCAGTCTATATAATCTATCAGTAACTGGTTACACGTCACTTTACAATCAACATTGTTTACTATATTATAGGTGCAATTTCCTGTAAACATGGAGGTATTAATAGACCTACATGCTGTAAATAAAGAATAATTCTTTGTTAAGCCGAATATCATTTCCTGATCACACTTTGGCATTTTCCCCGATGCATGTTTTTTGTTAAATTTACTACAAAATAATGTCATTTTATAGTGTGACAATTGTAAAGTTTTTGAACAATTTCTTATGGTTTTTGTTGGTGATATTAGTGAATTACCAACTTGATGAACAGGGGTATGCAAAGGGTTTATAAAAATATTTTAAGATGTTGCTGTTAATGCCGAACAGGATTAGCCACCTACACAAAATATAAATGTACATTGTTTAAACTGAACACAATGTGTACTTAAAAATGCATAGTATATTTGACACTTTCATTTTATTAATTTAATAATTTTCTACAGTAACGAAAAATCTCATTTACAACAGGACAACCATTTTAACGTGTGCTATAATTTTTAGATATCCGCAAGTTTGACAATAATATTTAAATTATCCTAGACTAGACGTCTACTGTATGCTATTAATACTATTTTTTAATATGCATGGGTTAACCTATCCTTCAACTAACTCCTATCACCTTCACCATCACCATCACCATCACCATCATCACCATCACCACCACCACCACCACCATCATCATCATCATCATAATCATTATCATCATCATCATCATCATCATCTTCGTCGTCGTCGTCTTTCTGTTACATAAACCTATTATAGTTGCTGCGAAGCAGCTAATCCTAGTCTGTACAACAGTTTGACCTCTCGGGGTCATTGTTTGTCAGATTAGATAGGCCTGAACGCCATGAACAGTGGAGTTTTTTTCTTTTGTTCTGCCGGGTAAAATCAATCACTCTAGGCGACGTTTGTAGATTAACCTATTCGTACAGTTTCCTTCCCCGATCGGGTATAAGTATTCAGCCAAACGACTCTATTTCTAGGTTGGTAGGCCGTTTCCTATCACGTCAGCCATACGCCAGCCCACGGAGAAAAGAAAAGCTACAGTATTTCCTTTTCTCCGTGGCCAGCCACAATATTATGAGGAATTACAAACCCATTATGAGGAAAGCCGACGCTTGTAGACTGGCATCTAAACGCTCGTTTTTAGGCCAGTATCCAATCGTTTTGCTCGCGCCTTCCTTCTGGTCGTCTCTACACAATACAGGCGGATACAGGACAACCCGTACCTAAACCAACCCGTACCCAAAATTTGGACGATTCATACCGTATTAGTTAGCACGTAGCCAAAGGTTGCTGTCAAAATATACTCGTTTAAAATTGGTATTACAAGCTAATAATTCTTTTTGTGAAGCATTATTAATGTTAATTATTTTATTAATTATTATTAATGCCAAACTTAATAATACAATAAAAATATATTTACAGTAGCGTATTAAAATAGGAATTAGAACCACCATAACCACATAACAATCCAAACTATTTGCTATATATCCCACGTCACAACGTATAGAGGGACACAGGTCTTAGCCGCTTAATTAGTTAGATTACGGTAATAGTAATTGACCATGTTTATTTTTAAATATAAATGTTAATGGATCCGATAATCTGATAATAATAACCCAGGCAAGCAGGGGAGGATGCAGACTTCTGGAAAGGGAGGGGGCGGAAGGGTGCCGGTAGAGGGTGATGTTTTTTAGGAGAGTCCGGGGTATGTTCTAGGATTTGCTTCGCAGCATTCACTTACAATTTGTAATTACTAGTAATAGTTTAATAGGACAGGAACCGTAAATAAATAAAATATCAAAAGCACGGGTCATACTATAATAAAAACTAAATACGTTGACAAATAAAAATGCAGTTGTCTATATATTACACTTTAATAATCAAGCATCAAATATAAACTATCAATATATTTCGTCATAAATAGATACAATTCACTAAAAAATGATTTATTATAAAATATTACATATTATTAATAATATATGTACCAAATACAGGTCATTTTAAACTAGATAAATAAAAAAAAAAATTAATATCATATTATATAGATACCATGTGATCAAACACTGTTGATCCTGACTATAAAATATCTTTATAATCCCTTACCATACAAAATGATACGAATATTTACCAACTTTTTCAAATTATACTTTAAAATATTATATAGTATATTAATTAAGTAGTTATAGATAAACCAAAAAATACAGGTTCATGTTCAAGTTCAAACCGAACATTTATTTACTTTCAGAAATACATTAATATTCAATTAAGATAATGATAATAAAGTATATGATTTGGTAAAAGTTAGTAATATTATATGTAATAAAATATAAAGGAAGAAGGCAAATGCCAGAAGATAAAACATCTTGTGTTGGGCCAGCCTAAACTAAAGCGGACGTGGAGACGAAAAACCGACGGTACAAGGCACGGAAACGATACAGAAAAGCAAGAGGAAAAATACCTGTAGAAGGAAAAACAAACAAACCAAAAAAAAAAAATAAATAAAAACATGTAGGACAACATAGAGACTGATGATCAAATTCTGACGGAGAATCCGATAAAATTAATACAATGTTATATTAAACTAAATAAATATAAGAATAAAATGCATTTGCATTACACTTCAATAACTCAATGTTAATCTGAAAATTTAAACTATCAATATAATTCGTTATAAAACGATACAAAGACACTTTTTAAAAGTTATTTTTTTAAATATTATATAATAATATATGTAATCATTTAAAATACATAATAATTAATACCGCATACATGGCATGCATATGCATAATGCATATAGTTATTGTATATCATCATCGTCATCATCATCATCACCATCATCATAATCATCATCATCATCATCGTCATGATCATCATCATCGTCATCACCATCATCATCATCATCACCATCATCATCATCATCATCATCGTCATCATCATCATCATCAACATCATCATCATCATCATCAACATCATCATAATCATCATTACGGTTTTATCTTCATTGCCATTCGGATATTAAATATTAAATTACTAGTACTGAAATGTTATTAATTTATTTGAGATAAACATGTATAATGTATAGGCTACTCCAAATAATGAAATACACACCGAACTGTTGGGATTCAATATTCCAATATTATTTATGTCATCATCATGATTGATTCCTACTGATGACAATGTTAAAATATTGTATCCCATAGCGATGACGAGTTTTACAATACTTGAAATATGCATTAAGGCCTGTTTATAGGGTACTATAACGATAACGATCAACGATATTCGAAAAAAAATGAAGTTTTCCTATAGAAATTCAAAGAAACTTTACTAGTATTTACTCTGCCTATACTAGAACGGTAGTAAAAAAACCTTTATTGTGTATATTTTTTTGGGAAAAAAATATCATAATATACATGCTCTATCATGATTGAATCTACGATAAAAAAATTCTTCAATTTCATTGGTTTCTATAGGTTAAAACTTGTTACCAATAAGCCCGTTCATGGTTTCAACAGCGCATGTGCGTTACCAGGATGACCCCAAGTCCAAGTATGCAGAACCATGACTTGCGATTGGTTGGCTGAAGCTTGTGTGTTTTGACCTTAGTAACGCACAGGCGCAGTTGAAACTGTGAAATGGCTTATTTATTGTCGATCGTTATCTTCATAATAGCAACAGGCATTTATACATTAGTGAGATTATGCATCTTTACGAAATACGAAAACGAAAACGGATACGTCATAAAGTCTTGTAACGTTTCAATAGAACACCTTGAATATCTGTCCCAGTTGATCAGTATTTTAGGACGATCATCAACGATTCGTAGGTACAAAAATGGATATATTTTTGAACACATTTAGCAACTTTCAAAAATGGAAGTGTGACGTATCCGTTTTCGTTTTTGTATTTTGTAAGTTTACGAAACCTCACTATTATTAAATCTCTACCGCTTAAATATTGAATTGAATTACTATGGCTGCGTATAAATAAAACAATTATTATCTTCTTTTTTTTCTGTCGACTATAAACTGATTTTAAATAACATTTACAATACAGGTGAATGCCACCGGAATCATTTCCTCGTAGATGCGATATAAGAAGTGTTTTTCCCCAATAGTTCTGTTCTTCTTCATCATCTGCATGTTCATTGTAAACGGTTGACACAGATAATTCGTATCACGACCAGTGCCGGGATCTCTGCAATATTGGGTGCGATTTCTAGCTTTCCAGATTGTGGCTGGGATACGATCTGGATTAAAATCTTTTATAAGTTCGAATGGACATGCACCTGTCGCTTCGGTATCTTTAAAAAAAATGCATACAAATGATTATATCATAAATGTGTAAAGTAATATTGGAACTTAAGAGAGTATAGTACTTGGAAGATAATTGTAAAAAGATAGGATCATCATCATCATTATCGTCGCTATCCTTGTCATCCTATCATCATCACCGTAATCATAATCATCATCATCATCATCATCGTCGTCGTCGTCTTCGTCGGCATCATCATCATCATCATCATCATCATCATCCTTATCATCCATCATCATCATCGTCGTCGTCGTCGTCGTCATCATCATCATAATCATCATCATCATCATCATCATCATCATCGTTGTCGTCGTCGTTGTTGTCGTCGCCGTCGTCTTCGTCGTCGTCAGCATCATCATCATCATCATCATCATCCTCATTGTGCGAGTTGTATTAAGGCCGAGCAACAGTGGGCATGGCAAATACGACGGCACGGGTTCGAGGCCCGCTCGCAATGATGGTTCCAGTAGCAGAACAAGTCTTCTTGGATGAATATAAACCGAAGGCTCATGCACAAAAAAAAAACCACAATTACATGTTTTGAGACGAGTAATGGGTTATTCAGTATACTGGTCTACTGACGACCCTTTAGTGGACAGACAAAAGAGCGCAAGTGCAAGCCAGCACTTGCTGTGTTACAGGGGCGGATCAAGAATTGTGATTTAGGGGGCTTAAATCCCGGTTTTGGTTTTGACAAGCAAAAAAAAAACTGTTTTGCAGAAATAACAGAACCCTTTGCCTCTGAGGAGTCTTTATTTATTCCGCCGCTCTGCTTCTATATAAATATATAGTCCACATTTTCATCTTTAGTACAAAAAGAAATACAAAACAAATCGGGTCACTTTGTTTTCTTTTTTTTTGGGGGGGGTGCTTAAGTCTGTTAATCCTCTTCACTCCCCCCCCCCTTAAATCCGCCGCTGTGCTACATGAATCATAGGGGAGTAGATAGTCAAACCAGGGGCGGATGCAGACTTTTGGAAAAGGGGGGGGGGGGCGGTAGAGAGTCAAAGTTTTAGGGGGTCCGGGGATGCTCCCAAGAAAATTTTGGTCTTTAGAGGTCCCAAAGTGGTCTAAGGGGCGTGTTAAGGGATGAATTCTTGCTTAAATCCGCCCCTGCAAACGTATTTGTAACAACCCCTCGACAGAGGATCGAGATTATTTCGGTATAAGACGCAATATAAATCAAAATACAGGACTTTACATCACGTCGTCGTCATCGTTGGCGTCATCGTCGTCATCAAACAGCAAACCAGTATTCAGAAAATATTTTGAATAACATTGTGAATTTACCATTAGCCCTAGACTTATTTATGACAGGAACGTTGCTATGTTTAATTTTCAACCAATCATCCTCGGGGTAAAGCCGTAGTACATCTGCACTTACACTACGTCCAATAATGAGAGAAACTGTCGTCTGCGTTGACAATATAATCATAAGAAGAGGTAAAATATACGACCAGAAATTAAACTGAAAAACAAATTATAAAGAAATATTAATCAACGAGAAGAAAACGCCAGTTTACAATCAATGGTGGCGTCAGCAGGGGGCCGGGGGAAAGCCCCCCCCCCCCCGCGAAGGCTGACCCCTCCGTCGAGGAAGATCGACCATTTCCGTCGGGGAAAAGCAAAATAAAAATATTATATAAGTGACCCAAAAAATAGAAAATAGACCTAAAATGTGCCAAAAACTGGAAAATAACGGTTTTTTTTTTGCTCATCAAAACCAAACGGGCAACCACGCCCACACGGACTTCCCCCTGTCGGGGACCATGCCCCCCCCCCCCCTCAATTCGGGCAAATCCTGGCGCCACCACTGTTTACAATGAAGTCTGTTCGAAGTCTAAACGTTCTGCAAGGTCGCTTAATATTTTTGGCTGCAAAAACGGGGTGGTGGGATCGGTGTGCTTAATATCGTAGATTTTCAAAATAGTCTGAACAAGTACCCAGTCCGATTTTGACAAGTAATCATATTAAAAAATATCATATATTTCACAGTCAAGGCTTCGGTGGCACCTGGTGAAGTGAGTGTAGTATAGAGGAGAAATCTTATTACAGCAATTACTAAATACAGTAAACCAGGCCGGATCATGGACCAAACAACCTGTTGATTGTCCTATGTAGCTGAATTATTTAAAAAGAAAACAAGGTTATGAAAAAATGTGACGAATCAAACCATCTTTTAACTATAGGCCTATACCTTGTTAAAATGAGATCTACACGAAAAAAAATCACTAAATATGTAATGTAATGTAGTTCGATTTATATAGCGCCTTATACAGTCGAGTCTCAAGGCGCTGAGAACCAGATGTCACACATTCATATGACTTTCTACACCCCTAAGGATCCCGTCATGCCCTGCTGCCCGATACAGGCGCACATTTATCTGTCCACGGGATGTATGGACCGGTACACCGGGGTAACCCCCTACTCGTTAGATGTACTGGGTTCTTTATAGTGCACACGAGCCGTATGTATACACTGGGCCTACGGTTTATAGTCCTTATCCGAGA
>JAOTQE010069591.1:0-29749 GCA_025631205.1 Nesometra sesokonis
ATTTTTAGCATATAACGTTGCAATATTGGGGGTAAATAATTTTAAAATAACCTAATTTCTAGTGTCATTGTCATAACGTATGTATGTATTTCTTCAAGATAAGCAGGTTATTTTCAAAATCTAATTTTTGTCATTTTTCAAGTGACAATACATCTTTAAAGCTCTTGGTGACAAAAAGAAGCAACTTCCTTTAGTGAAACGTATGATTTAGAAGGTAGGTTGTCAGTAATTAAAAAAAACAGGATTCTGTTGATTTGTGATTTTAAAATAATTCAGCCAAACCATGTCGTTATTGAACCATATATGTGCCGTCACCCTAATTACAAATAATAATCATTGTTAATCAATATGCAACATTACCCTCGTAAAATCTACGTGTATATTTTTATATAGTATACTTGCACTGATAAGTTATAATTATAGTTTTACTAGCGGTTCAGTATGTAAATAACATTGGATATGAGTTAGTTAGGGCTTATCTTCACAAGAAATATAAACAAGTACGAGTTACAAAATACAGTAGTACCTGTAATTAAAATTAAATGTGAGGTGTCACAACGAAATGAGTCGTGTTGTACAGAAAACCAAAATTTAGTTATTGTTGTAGTTGGATAGAAGAGATTATAAGCTTTAAATTGGTTTTTAAATGAGGTTCATAGCTTCAGTATAACCAGAAAAAAAAATCATTTTAAAACATGGGTATATGAAAACACACTTTGGAGAAAATCAACTTTAAAGATAAACAACTGTTGACTTCCTGTATGTTTTTCCATTGATTTTGAAAAACAGCCTTTACCAAATTTAGTTCAAAAACATGTTTATTTTAAATAAACGTAAACAGGAATTTTGTAATCATAAAATTTAATTACTAAACTTAACAAAAGAACAGAAATCTCATTTTTGTGAAATTATGAATTTCTGCCTATTTTTGTCAATATCTCCAAATCACCTGGCGTACAACACGACTCATTTTGTCATGACACCTCACAAATATGGATTCCAGGCTAACACATTATTAGAGATGCTTAAAAGAGTGTTTTGAGGATTGTTTTTCCTCCAGGCCCGTACGCGGATTTTTGAATGGAGGGTGGGGGTTCCTGAAAAGACGACATAGTAAAAGTTTTATCGTAAAACAAAATGGCTATAGGCGTCGGTTCAGAGCCCACCTAGGCCCGGAAAAATGTGCTTTCTGGTGCATTCTTAAAAGTATATAGTGTTCAAATCAATTGTTTGAAATGAATGAATTTCGAAACAGAAGATATACATTTGCAAAATAAAAATAATTATAGATCTTCTCTATTTCAAAACACTACATTTATATATATATATATAGGTAGAACAGAATTGGGCAATTAAGCCCATGAAAACGAAGACGACCATATAATGCCAAATTTTATAAATATGTTAAACGTAACAGTAGAGAAAATCCGACTAGATCGGTAAAATCAATCAAATAGCCACTAGGACTTTTATAACTACCAAATAGTACATAAAATTTGAAATTCTTAAATAAATGCGTTAGGGGTAGGCCATATTAAGGCACAATTGTTTGTTTTCAAGATTTAGTTAAATAACTAAACACAACAGATATTATAGAGGATACGTACAAATGCAGGTTACTAACAAATTGCTCTGTGAATCGTCAAATTTTCCCAGCATACGTGGGCAAGAAGGTGTAGGGTGTGGGGTGTCGAGGGTCCTGTGCCTGTTGGTGAAACGGAGAGAAGTTGTCATGGGTGTATAAAAAAGTTGTTGCCATGCCATATTTATTTGTAGGTCTACTGTCTATGGTTAAAAACTACCATTACATTGAATCTTTGAGCCATAGGTACACCTATGTTATTAAAACACTACATGTTTCAAATACTGAAAAATGTATATTTGATTATCTCCATCGTAAAATATATTGCTACAGTTGATACAATTAGCATATTTATGACGAACTCTGTCAAAGCGATAAAGCGATTTAGTTTTTCTACTGGTACTCGGGTCATAATTGCTGGCAAAAACAAGCATAATTATAATATATCACAGATCAAATGAGACAACTGGAATCATGTGAATTGTATGTGATTTGATAATTTAACAATTTTAGACGAGATCAAAACTGAAATTTAACTTAACTCGGTGTACATACATAGTTGACTGCAAAACCATTTCTACAGGCACTGGAGATTCAGTGGGTGCAGTTTTGTGAAGAAAATGAATTAAATTCTACCCGATATGTTTGGACATTTTTAGGACGCAATTACCATCAATTTGGAATTTAGTTTATTGATTTTACAGTCATTTTAACAAACAATCGCTGATTCAATTTTTTGTTGGATTTGAATTTACTTATAGTGGACTTTATATGTCTAGGTTTGGCAATTTGTAGATGGGACTGAAACTCAAATTTGACATTACTTTGATTGTTTTGTGTACATTCACAATTTTACTAAAAAATCATTACAAAAGCGTCTTCGATGACCGGATTTCTTTCTGTTTGATGTGAATTATATTGTATCTTATACGTTTGGCAAATTACAGATGTGATTAAAACTCAATTTTATATTTACTTTCATTGTTGGTCTACATATATAATTTCACTGGAAATTCATTACAATCGGCAAGAAGAAACACTGTTTCGATTTTTCTGCTGGAGTAGTATAATTTCCATGAAGTTTGCCGACTTGTAGACAAAGTCGTTGAATTTGTTTTGTTTCTTTCAATACACTAATATAACTGGAAACATCAGCAACATCAGTCAGCTGGCAAGTCGAACCTGAAGTGTCAGTAGTGTCAGTATATCTGACATCTGAGATAAAACCAAATCAAGACCAAGTACTGCAACTCCAAGATGGCATCTAACGTTTCAACTGAGGTTCACAGCGAGTCAGTAACAACTCCAGATAACCCACAAACGAATTTAGAAGTATTCAAGATCACAACAGAGGTTATCTTCTTAACAGCGATAATTGCCACTAACCTTGCAATGGGATGCACGCTGACGTCCAATGATTTCAGACGTCAATGGAAGTACCCAAGTGGAATAATCCTTGGGATAATCTCGCAGTTTGTTAGCTACCCTCTTCTGACGTTTGGATTGAATCATCTTTTGAACATCCCAAGTTCTTCTGCCATCGGAGTGATGTTGGTGGTCGCTTGTCCTGGAAGTTCCATTTCCAATCTGTTCACTTATTTTGTTGACGGTGACGTTTGTATGAGGTGAGTGTTGCTATCTAGTTGTGAGAAAATACAGTTTAATAGGATTTTTTAGATGGCGGTACTAAACTATAGATCAATGGACCACAGGATACATTCTGTTCATATCCAGGGAGTGTGTTCGCTTCTTATATTTCCAACTTAACTAAAAGTAGTTCTCTATTCTGTAGAAAATCTCTAGATTAACTACTAGTACATCTGTACTTTTTGTTCTAACTATTCGCATACGTAGACGTAAGGTGCCTTTGCAGTTCAGTTCTGAAACTGTGTAATAATCTTACCAATAAGCCATTTCACGGTTTCAACTGCACATGTGCAGATTAATGTCAAGTAATAAAATGACGCGCGGCAATCATTCTTTTCAATAAGAGCCGCGCGTCGTTTTATTAGTTGACCTTGGTAACGCATATGCGCAATTGAACGTTCCCCCACCCGGTCATCAACCAAAAAAAAAAATAAAGAGTAAAAAATGCAAAGAGATAAAAAAAAAGCCTCTCCACGCATACTTTTTATTGGAAACACCACTTTTTGACTGTATAGTCCAAGGTCTGCATGAGCGTTAGAGGTTTATTATTTCCAAAAAGTTTCTATGGTAGGGGATCCTCCTACTCACAAAGCCACCCACTGACGTAGTCGGTCTTTCTGTGCTCTTCCAACTGTAAAATGGATCTAGTTTGTGCTCCTCCCCACCCCGCCCCCTTTAAAAATTTATGGATCCGCCCCTTGGACCAGTGCGTGCAGCAAGCGCTAAAAGCTCCCCACTGAGGCCAACTAGTTCTGTACATTTTCTTGTTATTTTTACAGTGTTTGCTCTACGGCATTGTCCACTTTATTTTCTCTTGGAATGCTACCTGCCTTGATGTATATATACACACGTAGCTGGACTTCACAAGGCCTGACCATACCGTACATCACAATCGCTCTAACGCTGCTGCTGATCATCGCTATCACGCTCATAGGAATGAGTATTCGAGCTTTCAAACCAAAATTGGCTAGTGTTGTTGTTATGGTAAGAACCAACCTTTAAAAAATACCGAGCTCGTGCGGACAAGAGCCTGGGTGTTTATAATATTTATTAGCACTTTTGAAAGGGTTAGGGTGTGGTGGGCAGTATTCCAGAGAGGCGCTCATTCAAAGAGGCTGCTTATTTGGGTAGAGCAACTATATATTAATTCCTGGCCTCTTCTCCCGGAAGTCTGAGGCAGAGTCAATTGGTGACAGTGTCATTATCTGGATATTCATAAATTTAGTGGCGGTGCCACACAGCAACGAAAATGGTTTTGAGTGGCATTTAGTTCACGTCTCTAAGACGGTGCTAGTCACTGCACTGCATTATACACTGAACCGCGGAGATCTCGTTTCACTGAAAACATCATCACTTTACTTGTGTTCCGGCTGGAATACAAGTTAATAGCACACCATCTTTCGGATGAGACATTTAGGCCTTTGGCCCCAAGTGCATCATCGCTCATTTGCAGCAGAGATGTTGTATACTGCTCAGAAAAGACTAAATGGTTTGTCCAATCATCACCAGAAGATCCAATTGTAAACACATCGGGATTTCATGGGATATTCTTGGTATATCACACTAAGAATCCATGATACCATAGCACAACATTTATCAAAATTAAAACAATTCATTTAATTGGGTTCCAACTATCAATGCATAAGAAATTCTCTTTTTTAATATTACAGATTGGATCGGCAATTGGACTAGTGGGTTATTCTGCATGCGCTTTATTTTACATTGTAATGGAGACCAGTGTCTTCCGCAACACGTGGAACATTTACTTTATGGCAGTGATGCTACCAACCATCGCTTTTATTATTGGGTACGTCACAGGATACCTCTTTCAACAGCATTCAAGTAGATGTCGGACAATCGGTATAGAAACAGTCTTTCAAAATGTGGGCATCGCCATCCTAACTCTTGCAGCGACCGTTGATAGCTATGACTGGTCAACTGGTGTGGTTTTTCCAATTTTATACGCAACGTCATCAGGGTTGTATGGACTTTTGTACATGTTGGCTTTCAGAGGGTTACATGATTCTTCTAAAATACCTGATGGATATGCTAGTTTAGAACCAGAGGATGACTTCGACAATCCATGGTTATTAGAAGAAACGGACATGTCCTTCAGATATTGATTATTTTATTTTAGTTTGTGTCACATCTCAACAGTAAGTTTTCTTGCCATTTACTGGGTAAGAACTTAGTAAATAATGATGTCTGATAATGTGGGAAAGAATTTCCTATTATAATATGAATAAATATTATTTAAACCCAGGACCTCTGTATTGAAAATACAGTTAACCGCCAAGGCACAATGATAACACACACAAATGTACCAAAAACATTGAAAAGCAGTCCAGTGGACACAGGGACGGCGGAACTTTTTTTGAATTAGGGGGGGGCGAGGTTAATTTCTCCCCAGCTACCCAAGCCCGCTTGGAATTTGCTGAGAAAAAAAAAACGTTATTGCCCCTAAACTTGTGCTTTTCTGGTCTCTGAAGGTGCTTTTTGAGGCCATAATATTCGTATTTACCAAATTTACATGCTGTTTTTGAATTTTGAATTTTTTAGTTGGAGTGACATTTCAGGGGGACTGTCCTCACTGGGGGGGGGGGGGCGCGTCCCCATCTCCCCCCCCCCTCCGTTTTCCGCCGTCCATGAGTGGACATCAAAAGGTCTCTAGTTTTATAAAGTAATCTTAGAAAATCTGTATGAAATGAAACCCTTCTATGATAATAAAAAATACAGTTTTTCAAAGTTTTACAGTATAATATAAGTGAGTTGATCCAAATGACTCCTGTTGAGAGGGGTGCTATGTGGTATCAGATCTTAACATGATCCTCATTTTGTTCACTATAACATTGTAAACCAACATTCACTTGCTCTTTATTGTTTTGAATTTATTTGAATATGGTTTACCTAAAATATTTTCACCTCACATTAAGTGGCAGATCTAAGCCAAAGGAAGAAAAGGTCGAAAATTTAAACATTGAGTTATCCATAAATTATGAAACTACATCAGTTCCATATATTTCATTGTGAAGTATTTAATTTTGAGAAAACTGAATTTGAAAATTTCTAATCAGATTTACTGTGATAAAACAGGGTAATTGTAATAAAAATCTACCATGTTTTCTGCCTAGTGTTGAAAACTGGGTTTTCGACTTATTTTCATCTGCCACACGTTAGATGTTTTGAGAAGTGTCCACATCAATTGAAAGTTCTGAGCACAAAACTAATCATGTTTGCTTTTGCAATGATTTGTGTGTGTGAAAAAATAAACATTATAATGGCTTTAAAATTATGTAGATACTGTAATGTATTTAATATCTGACAGTGCCACACCATACCAGCAACTTTGTTAGGAAACCGTCAGATTTCAGATAATTTCCATAGACATCTTGTTGCAAACTCTGCATACAAATGTCGTTTACGTTGGGCAATAAACGTAAAAAGGGATGAAAGATGAGACTTTTTACACCCTCTCATGGGAACATTGGATTTGTGAAGAGAATCATGGTTGTTTACAATTGGCGTGCTCATTTGGATTAAGCTCGAAATACTTTCAGTGTCAACTGGACCCAACAGAACTTTACAAATTACAAGTCACAATGAACTGGCTACGAACATATAGAACAGTTTTCACCAGTTTTTATCATTTGCTATCTGAACTCAGCAAACCAAGGTCAAATCTCTTTGCTGCGTATAGTAGGTCATTATTGACCCGATAAGCGCAAATTGTTGATTGTATTGTTTTAAATTTTCTATTTTTCCCATAAAACCACCTAGCCAATCACACCGAGATTTAAGATTCAAGGTCATTAAATTCCCTCTAAGACTCAATTTAGGACAGCACGAATAAAGAAATAGAAATAGCACAAAACCTAAGATTTCAAGGAATTCCATATCTAAATCAGCCCGAGTTGTTACAAATCGAAGTTTTCCGATGAAACTGTAGGGGATTTTTTTTCACAGGCAGGCAAAATATTAATTATTTTTTATAATCCCTTTGGGCCACTGCATAAAAATCATAATTATACTACTATAAAAAAAAAAATTAAAAATTGATTTTCCCCAATGGTTAAGGCGACCTTGGAGAGCAATGATGCGTTTCCATATAGCCGAGGCCAGAGGAATATTGACAAACTTTCCGAGTACTCCATATCACCTGTGCGTTGAACCAATGCCAATCTCAAAGCTATCTTTGAATATATGAAAACCAGGCTGAAATGCCATAATCAAGGACTGAAACTACGACATCTCGATAATGGTGAAAATTTTGCTTCGAGGATGCTACTCCGGCTGAAGATAAAGCTGTAAGAGACGTATAGTATTGTTTATTCTGCCGACATGCATGATCTTAAGTTGGCTTCATTACAAACTGCTTAGTATTAGCATTAATTTCTGCTATAAATCAGTTTAATCTTGTCTTTTCAGTTTGTTATTATTATAATATGTAGGTTTTTATATAGTGCTCTATACAATTAAATCTCGGTGTTCATTCCAACCATCGGAAAACTTGAACCTCCTGGTATCTATTAATATGCAGGTGCTGGGTGTAGTGGGGAGACGCAATTGCACAAAATGTACCTTGCTCAGAGACAGAAGTGGTTGTGATTTAAGTATGAGGAAGAATTGCATACATGTTGCATCAATTTTATATTTGTATTGCAATCGTGAGTATGTCTTGACTTACGGATTGCAACACGATGTGGCGTACCGTTTCTTGGCGTACCCTGTTTAGTGGAAATATCAGTTTAGACAACAAATAAAACAAAATGACGTTTCATTTCAATTTCATATTCAATTATTAATAAGGCTTTGGATGGGTATATCAGTTTTTTTACTCAAACAAACGTTTTAACCTTATATAACACCACTATTCGACGTAGTTTGAAACATTGTAATGGAAATTGTGTTAAAAAGCATTAATGCATTATACATGTGATATACAGGAATTTCATGAAGCAACCTTACTTTAACCAAAAGTGCAATGACCTTCTAAGAAATTGGAATATTAATTATGCTTACTGCAATCACCAAGTTAAATATTACTAATACATATGTACTCTTTATTGATCGTTATAGATCAAATATTGTTTGATCATGTGTAATATTGTGCCGGGTCTACCTCTAGACGGAGATTGTCATGTATTGAAATAAACAGGACGCATCCCAAACTTTGCGATTAAAATTGCATATTGAAGCCGAGACTTGCACACCAATTATACAGTATAATAAAATGTAATAGCTTCGTATAAACTGTGGTAAACAATAGTTTGTACAAAATGGGTACCGGTATACTGTATTTTTATACAATCAAATTTGCTCAATTCAAATCATTTCTAATTCAACTATATTTTTTCATACCACATTTTCGATGTTTTCTAACAAACAATCTGCAAGTCAAATTGTATCTAAATTTGAATATATGTTGGCATTGAATTTGACAAGTTTGATTGTATAGAAATTGATCTAATCAATGATACTTTGAATGTTAAGCAGGACACCCACTGCGTCGTGCGACGGTCGTACGACAGTCGCACAACTAAACCGTCGCTCCCTGTGTGTGTGCTTGCCACACGCGATGGACAGTCTTCTGCTCGTCGGCCGAAGGTTTTTTAGTGATTCAACAAGGAAATCACTAAAAAAGGTCGTCAGCCAAACACACAGAGAGCGTCGTTTTAGTCGTGCGACGGTCACACGACGCAGTGATTGCTCGGCTTAAGTACCGGAATCTAAAATACAACAAGAAGCTACAAATGTAACATTTCCATGTTGTGTACCCAGAAAATAATGAACCAACAGTAAAATATGTAAAGCAATTAAATGCAAAGCATAGTAAGTCCTATATGGTAAAGTTTAGAGAACTTTTAAATACACTTTCACAGTACATAGCTCGATTCCCACAACTGAACCTAAATTCTTTTTGCAGCATTCTTTCATATTGCTTCCATTTTCTCCCTCCATTCATTCAGTAGTAATGTACCTTTGCGTAACAGTGAAAATATATGGTATACTGAATATCCATTGTGACAAGACTTAGCCAAATATTCTAATTGGGATGTTCAATTTACATCATGTGACCCAATATGAGGTAAAATATTGGGAGCTTCTCACAATCTAAGACTAACTAGATCTTGTGTCGACCTATGACATCAGCTAATTGACATAATTCATAGGTTTTGATCATCGTAAATAAAAAGCTCGCCATTTTTGTATAGCAATTTGAAAACTTTCAAAGAAATCGGTACTGTGTATCATTTTAAGATACTCTTTATTCGACGGTAAAAGCAGATTTATAATTTATTTATAATTGATTATGCCAATGAACATATCAGCTTAAGGTGCATTCACAACAGACCCGGCATTAAATGTTGGGTATATTTTCGGTGTGCATCCAGTACGTTGCTCTACTCTTTACCACTGATCCAATATTCTAAATTAGAATCGGTAACATATCCGAACTGACATCAGATCAGATGTGAACCCCCTTGGGCCAAATGGTACAATCAAGGAGAAAGTACAGTAGTAACATTGAATTGTCTATGGTACTACAGTATTAACTTATCCATGGTACAATTTTTTAAGAATAAAGCACTACATTAAAATATTGTAAAGTTTTTATTTCAATGTTATAGGGAAAAAGTATCTCTCCAATTCTATTTAGAGGGGATAAATGTTGCTTTTACATCACTGATTTTATGATTTCCATTCTACATACATATCATTAGAGAAAACGTGTAAAGTAGACGAACAGCTTATTTTACATATTTAAATTACGGGTCAAAGGTCAACAAAAATGAAACTTAGCTACTTCATTGGAAGACAACAAAACTGAAAATATATTGTTTCAGTCAAAAGTAATTGCATCGTAAATTTCAAATTAGCTTTTTAAGCAAGATAGTTTTCAAAGTTACAACCATTAATTCCATACTGATCAAATTATGCAACATTTCAAGACATTTCTTTGGATACAAGACCACTCATTTCATGATAAAATTATTATTTACCATTTCAAGACATTTTGACAAACCTACCCACCATTGCAAGACAATTTTAAAGATAATTGTTTATTGATAAAAACTGCAGAATACTGTTGTCAATTGATATTGGCAAACCCTAGAATAAAAACAAAAATTAAAATTCCAAATATTTGATTCCATTTAATGTAAATTTCAGAAGCTTAAACTTTTAGATGTTATAACTTTCAATAGCAGATTCAGTGGGATTTCACAGTGGCAACCTCCGAAATGGATAAGGACCACTATAAACTGAGCCGAAGGCTGTAAGAGGACCGCTGCCAAGAAAAAAAAATCAGCGAAAAGACGTCTAAAGTTGCTTGACATATTCAAATCTCATCAAAATGGGTCAAAATTGAAACCCTGGGCCTACTACCTCAGAGAGAAAACTGACCTTCTCATTTACAATTTTTATTCTATTGTACAGCCAAACATAATACCCAATAATTCAAGCATAATATTTCCTTTATTTTTGTAATTTCCCCTCCCAGTTCATTTGAAGAGCAAATTTCAACAAATAACAGGAAAAACATACAAAATTGTGTTCTGCCAATCTTTTACCACTATTTTTTCAACTTCTCATTACCAAACATTTTTCACACCAAACATAATGTAAATGAGAAGGTCAGGCTTGGTGTTATATTATGCAAAAAATATTGTACAGCAATGTCAATAGATATACATAGCAAATTCTGTAATTTTTATTAAGAAACTGGGAAAAGCGTATCTTGTCTCAAAATTTGATAAATAATTTCACATTTTACAATTCTGAATTCAAAACGTCAGCAACCTTGATTAATAGTTATTTTACCTAATTTCAGTCAAAACAAACAAGACCAATTTGACCAACATTCAAACACAAAGCATGTTTTTGTTTTCTTCAACATCCAATGCTAGTTATCTACTTTGCAGACAATTATAAAAATAAAATATTTATTTTGTTAGAATCAATCGATAAGCAGCCTAGTATCTAAGTTTGGTATACCTTAGTGTTTTTTTTGGTATGAGTATACGGTACAATACATTAGAAGGAATACTGTGTCGACACCAAGGGAAAGGAAGGATAAGAAAATCCAAAAATTGTATGTGTTTGTTATGTAACTACAACTATGTTATAACATTTAAGAAAAATCAGACTGGTATGATTTGTTTGCAAGGTTATGATCAAAGAAAAATAGAAGGCGCAATAAAAATTCATTTTGAAAGAAAAACTTGAAAACTTGCTCGTCTGTGATTGCTTTGAAGATTAATTTATCATTAAATACATAGTATTTAGACCATTTACTGGTTGTAAATCAAAAAGTGTATAACATAGAAGTTGAATGCATTATTGCTAAATTTTTACAATTAACACAAAATACAAAACTCAAAAGAGTTTCAGTTTCTACATGGGGACTTATCAGTCTTTTCGCTTGGTGTTGACACACATACTAAAGCAATAGTATATATTGTAAGAAGAGTACTAAAATCGTACCCTCGGCATATTAATATAAAGCATGCAGATAGGTACTCAATGTGGCAGGATAACGTTAATGGGGTTTCTATGATTTTATATAGTTTTCTTAATAAACGTCCTTAATCAAAATGTCAACAGCCGACATTAAGAATCCCCAACAATTGGAATATTTTGCACATTGTTATTCACTATAGTGAAAAAAAAAAATCAAAAGTTGATAATATTTACATATCTTACACTGTACACTTGGATAGGGCTTCACATATAATAATATATAAACTGTGTAATGCTAAGTTGCACCATTTGCAGTGACTACCATTCTAAACCTTTTAACTACATTTGTGTAGTTAGACTTTAGCTTGGAAAAGTCTAAACACCAATTTCTCGTGAAATGTTATCCAACCATTTCTTGTTTCTCGAAAGCCCATTGAACATGCATTTTTGGTCCTAACCTCAAACTGGAAGTGAGAATAACAAAACAACAAGCTCCTACTTTTAAATTATATCGTAAACAATATTTTAGCCCAACTATTTCAAGCATGCTAAACCATGAAATATTTTACAGTACAATTTTTATGTAAGATGGTAAATTATTCAAAAAATATATAAAACCATGAAATATTAAAGCGTAATTTATGATGTTTAAATATTTCAAAATTTACATTGGATTCAGAGTTTTATGGTGGCATTTTTAATTAACAGTAATATATATAATACTTAATATTAAACTACAGTACTTTTATTAGGACCACCTTTTACACATTGATACTAATCCATTAAACCCTTTACAATTGCATCAATACAGAGGGTTGTTTCACTTAAACATAGAAACTGTATTTACTCACTGATGTTGCAGTTACTTAAGTCCACATCACCTCTATAAATGGCAAAAGATTTACAAATTGTGATTTATTTTGTGAGAAATTTGAATAAAAAAAACAAAGGTGTAGTATTTAAAATGTTGTATATTAATTTTGATTAACAAAAAACAGCAAAGAGTATTCTTAACTATTACTGTATTCATTTTTTAACAACTTAGCAAATAGTTAAGAAGTCAATATTACCATACTGCCTTGGGTATAAGCACACCCTTTGAAAAAATAACTCTGTTAACATGGTAGATAATGGTAGTAACAAGGTAGATATAGGTAGTTAACAGGGTTAACCCTATAAAAACTACCATATCAAAGGATACTAAAAAGAATATGGTCAGGGCAATTATATACTACCTTACTAGGTAGTTTTCTGTGGTTCTAGGTAAAAGTAGAATTTAAATATATAGTGTAATTGTTATGCCAAATTATCGTTTAAACATTCTTGCTTGTAGGCCTTTTTATAAAATGTTTGCATGTAAATTGCCTTTAAATACGATGGATCAAACTTACGATTAATCAATGTGTCAAACAGATGCACCAAACAATTGGTGCTACTCCTATATACTGTATTATTCCGATTATAATTCCATGGTCATTTACTCTTTGACCAAAGGCAGTATACCATTGGTATAATTTTCTGTTGGAATGCCTTCATGCTAAAATATTCCAATACTTTTATTTTCAAATCTTATAATTCTGCTTCCAATCAACAGTATTCAAGCAATATTGTTCAAGATTTAAACTTTGGGGTTCTATTTAAGATAAATAATGCCATAAACTTGCAAAGTGTCACCCCTTGAATGGGCTGCGTACCTGGGCCGGATTGCTATAAGCGGTCTTTAGACTGTCTTAACCTTAAGACCGTCTATAATTGTGATGTCGCACACAGTCTTTAATTATAGACCATTTCTATACCGCGGTCTTAACATTTAGCGGTTTTAAATATTAAAGCCAGCTTGGAGGAGGCTATAAATGGTCTTAATCAGCGTCAGCATTATCTTACAATGAATTGGCTGTTTTAATAAATTGTTATAACTACAACTGTTTAAACATACTCCATATTATGAAATTTATAACTTTTTCATAAATAAAATCAAACGTGATGAGGCACAAAAGTTACCTAAAATAGCGCCCTCAATTACTGTTACTATAGAGTGTTTGTTGGAGATTCAATCCTCAACATGGTCTTAGGTAAGACTGCTTTATAGCAATGGTCTAACTTGGGTGACTTTGCTAAGACCGTCTATGTGTTAAAGCCGGCTTTATTCTGTAAGTTAAGACCGTCAGTTAAGACCATTTTATAGCAATCTGCCCCTTATTCTGTGGAATAAGCACTGAAGTATTTATTCAAGGGTACAAGTTACCCTGTATATACACACACTGAGAAATTACGTAGTGTTAAAATGAATAACATGAGCCTACTGTATATTTATGTTTTTGATTATACTCGCAGGAATGAGATAGGGCATATGGGGAATGACATGGACAGTGCCATGCCAAGCGATAATATGCGGCAAACCACATCCACAATTATACAAGTACTGTGATGCTTAGTTGAAGAGTTATGGTACAACATATATTCACTTTAAATGCTTTTTATGACACAAAACAATGATGGTATTTTTGCTTTGTTGATTGGGGCTGTGATGTTCATCAAAAATTAAAGTAGGCTCATCCCTTATACTGGCCATAGTGTAACGAGAAGAAACAGATCATGTTTGTATTATGGAAATTTGTAAACATTGCTTGCTTATTTACGCAATTAAAACATGGTTTAGACAAATTTAAATGCTTCGATATCTAGCCCCAATATATAATATGGGAACAAAATCTTGGGTATGTTAAAGGCCTCTTACTAATGTTGACACTAACCATCTACTATTAACTACTTATTTGATTAAATATTAATTACTAAAAATAAAATCAGAATTATTTATACTACTATTAACAAAAATTATCTTATAATATTTATGCAAACTTTTCCTCTTAATTTCTATACTATATAATTATTAAGAAACAAACTGTACAGAGGCACACAAAACTACCGAGGCATACAAACATACATAGTG
This sequence comes from Nesometra sesokonis, assembly GCA_025631205.1. Classification (NCBI taxonomy): domain Eukaryota; kingdom Metazoa; phylum Echinodermata; class Crinoidea; order Comatulida; family Antedonidae; genus Nesometra; species Nesometra sesokonis. The sequence goes on from JAOTQE010069591.1 coordinate 14,640, forward strand.
GGTACTGTACTGTGGTATGAAGGAATGCAACTTTCACTTATTTTTCTCCTAAGCATACACTTACGACAATGATATTTTAATGATTGTGCCAACTCGGATCTACAGTAAATTATTCTTGTACAGCGAGCCAGTAATATGGAATTGTCAATTTGTAAAATTTCATGTTCTACAATTACATGATATCTTCAATCATCCTCAAATGTCAATTTTGATTCCATGTTCTTACTAGCACTGGAATAATACCAGATATCAAACCAAGTTTATAGCAATGAGGAATGTCTGGAGTTATTCTTTGCCCCAATGTAACACAGCCCTAGTCTATTTGTTGTCTTCATGGTAATAAAAAGATATTAGAATAGGGACAGGGGGTTTAATTGAAGATACTTTTAAATGCTAAGAAATTTTGAGGATATCAATTATTTTTTTTGTCTGTGGGATGCATTCCAATTGTCACTCTTGGAAAGAAAAGAAACAATATGTCAGATTAAACTGTAGTAAAAAACATTTCTATTCTAAACAGGTGGAAAAAGGATGTAAACATTCCTGCTGTTGACGTCATAGATGCAGAAACAGTTTAAGATACAAAAAGTTAGGGGGTACTACTCAGGGGCCATTAAGAACCTTGGAATGTTCACCACAGATGTAATTGTGGTGTGGCATAGTCATTTACAGTGTGGTGTTTCATGTTCAATGGATTAAAATTAGCACTTTAGTACTTTCATAAGAACATCAGTGGGGCATGTTACCAATGATTGACTTCAACACATTGTGTGACAACCACCAATTCTTGCAGTCTATAAAATATTATTTACTGTAGAACCACCTTAAGCCTAAAAAATTAACTTTAGTTTGCCATCCTGTTTCAAACTTTTGGTTAGGGGTAGGTAGAGAATGGCAAGGACAAAACCTTGACATTAAAATGAGGCATGTCACGGTAAAACCACCAAGTTGTAGGAAAATTGAAAATTGAGTTTTTGTTATAGCCATGTTACACTTTTCATAAGCTTTAAAATGAGGGGTCAATTATCAAAATCGGACATCTATAACTGAAGTTATTGGACAAAATATGCACAAATTTTCTTTGTACTGTATTTGTTTATATTTCCTGTTGTTTATTTGCATATTTCTCAATAACTTCCTGTGCGACAACTTGGTGGTTTTGCCACGACTAGCCTCAAATACTGTTAACAGAAAGCAAAATCACAGGTGTTTTAATAATACAGTATACTGTAAAACCTTAAAGCAGGATCTTTTTATGTTTTTGTTTGGGGGTGGGAGGAGCAAAGGATGGTAAACAAAGTACATTTTTTTTAGACCTTATTGAAAATAGTTATTGAATGTTTAACATTGTGTGATATTCAAAATTATTTTTTTCTGAAATGGGTGCTATTTTTCTCAAATGATTGGTAATCTTTCACTGGTAGAATTTTTTTCAGCCAGTATGAATTGACTATCAACTAATATGATTTCCTGGCAAAGTGAAACATAGTCGCAGATCACGTTTCAATGTAACAACCAAGTATTATTTATCTTGAAAATCACTATTTTAATGAAAATAGGATTTTCCCTCTTTTGGAATCTACAACTATTCAAAACTGAAAAGCAACTTTTGTTTTGATTTTGGAAAGTGAGTTTTTATTGATTGCTAAATATCAGTTTCTCAAAAGTTTTAATTGTACCTTTAAAAATTCTTCAAATAAAATATATATCTTAAAATCCCATGAAAAGCAAGGTTTATTTTGTGCTTCGGATAAAGGTGTTTTTATTGAGTATATGAACATGTATCTTAAGATCCCTTTCATGTGAAGATTATAAAATTCGTAAATTGCATACAAATGTGAGGTGTCACCACGAAATGAGTCGTGTTGTACAGAAAACCAAAAGTGAGTTATTGCTGAATTTGGATAGAAGAGATTATAAACTTTAAATTGGTTTTTAAATGAGGTTCATAGCTTCAGCATAACCAGAGAAAAATTATTTTAAAACATAGGTATATGAAAACACACTTTAGAGAAAATTGACTTTAAAAATAAACAACTTGTATGTTTTTCCATTGATTTTGAAAAACAGCCTTTACAAAATGTACTTCAAAAACATGTTTATTGTGAATAAATATAAACAGGAAGGTTACAATCATAAAATTTAATTACTAAACTTAACAAAACAACAGGAATCTCATTTTATAAAATTATGACTTTCTGTCTATTTTTGTAAATATCTCAAAATGACCTGGCGTACAACACGACTCATTTTGTCACGACACCTCACAAATATGAAAAACTTAAGATTCAGACTTATGATTCATTTTGCCAGAGTAGGTGACTATATTACAATCTCTACTGTATTTTTCTAAGATTACATACTAACTGCAAATGCCATTGAAACAAATTTTACTTGCGCACGTTACTTATAAAATATTGTTAAAGCTTCTTAAGTAAACATCTTGATGGAATGGATGCTATGTTAAATAAATAACTTTTCCAAACCCAACCCTCTGAATAACCGGCTATCATGCTTTAAAATAGGACCTTTTTTAAAAGTCTCAAACACATTAAACTAATTTAAGTAAATGTGACCCTCTCTAATCCTCTAAAGTTGTCTCTGAAATGTTCAGAAAATCGCACATATCTTACAGTCTAAAGTTGGTTGAGTTTGAAAAAGTTAACTGTATCAGAATTGCACAGAGCGACTTTTTATCTTATAGTATAAATGAGTTAATATTTTATCCCCTACAGTATAAAGATTGTACAGTAATTGATTAAACTCATCTGTACGTGATACTACAAACAATAAATAATTATGTGATATCTAAAACTATTCAAGTACAAACTGCAAAACTGCAGTTTCATTACATTTCAGAACTGTATTCAGTGTTAAATTATGATTGGAGATATCGGTTGGAAGACCAGAGCTTCACAATCACCAATCCAAATAACATTCAGAATTTACGGTGAGAGAATAAGATCAAATCACGAAATATGGAAAAAGTGCTGTTTTCAATTCAGGCATCTCATTGATTACTGCATGTTTTTAAATAGATCAACACTCCAAAAGCGTAGTCTTATTGTTGGATGTTATTGCTTCTCAATGGTTGACCTTGCGCACGATTCTGTATTTTCAAAATGTTACTTTTGCCTTGCTCACATTGTTGCACAAACACAGAAAACAATCACAAACATTTCAGTAAAATTATTCAACTTGTGCCAAGTAGCATTTTGCATTGATGGGTATTCTCGAGACATGGATCCTTGTCAAAATGATTTATAAACTCACTTCCAGTACAACAGGTCTTAACTATCACTTATACTTCTCATATAGACATGCTGTTGACTGGACTGAAGTACTTGAGGCATTTGTTGACCTGCTGAAGACAATGGTTGGCCCCCTGGTGGCATTGGTTGGCCTGCTGAAGACATTGGTTGGCCACCTGGTAATATCTGCTGGCCTGCTGATATAAGTTGTTGTCCTGGTGGCATCTGCTGACCTGCTGAAGACATTAGTTGGCCACCTGGTGGCAGCAGTTGGCCTACAGTTGATATCAGTTGACTCCCGGGTGGCAACTGCTGGCCTGCTGATGATATTGGTTGGTGATGTATTGGTTGTCCTGTTGATACAAACTGTTCTTCATACAACCGATGATCTAGGCTATCTGCACTCTGTGTACATACAATTTGTGCATTTGGTATATGGACTTGATGAATGGGTGTTGCTTGAATGTTTGGATCACTGTGTTGTTGTACCAAGGAGTTAGATCTTTGTAACTCTGGTGGCACCTGCTGCATCTGTACATTACCTGGACATGCTTTTCCACTTTGGGTGAAGATTACACCAGCACTTGGTACACTCCCAGATGGCATGTGAACATTAGGGTATGTGGCAGGCAAAGATGGTGCAAAGGCTTGGTTGTATGACTGCGAAGGCATTGTGGTGTTGATTGTGGAATGAGAGGCAGGGACAAAGAATGGTCCTTGTGATGGTGTCACCTGCGTTGTTGGGACAATGTGATGCGGGAGACTGCCTGTGATAACTGGAGGGCTTCCATGCCCTGATACCATGTCACTTCCTAGGTTGTATGGCAGTGACTGAAATTGTACGGGTTTCGATGCCTGTGGTGCCAAGCTCTTGCGCAGTGCCTCAAGTAGTTGTGGAAATGGAGCGATCCCTTTGGAACTTAATACATCACAGAATTCTTGATCATGCTTCTTCATCAATTTTTCTCTGTCTTCTAAATACTTCTTATACAACTTATCAAGTTCTTCACTTTGCCTAAAATAATTGAAAATATTTGTTAGGATTACGGTTAAATTGAACTTGTTTTGGTATTCTTTGTTTTTCCATGAGCAACAATAAATAATATTTCATATACTGAGATCCCTTTATTTTCGCGGCCCTAAATGTTCGCGATTTAACAATTTTTAACATTTCGCGACTATTATTTTTGCGATGGGATGTTTTCAAAACATAATAATTTTCGCGATTTTTACCCATTATTACGTTGAAAATAAATCAGTTATTTGTTCGGAAACTGATTTTTAGTTGAGGACCAAATGTTAGTTTTAAAACTAGAGTGCTGGTCCATGATAAACGATGTTTAATAGGCCCCCGATTTACCTACCTCAAGGTTACAGTATCACAAAGTATCAGTATAGTATAGAGGCCTAGGCTACCATCCCCAGCCACCTCTAGCTCCTAGGCCTTAAGCTAGGTGTAATTTCGTTTTCAGTTGACAATTTCCACGGTTTTATTCACCCATTGCCACGTAGAATTACTGCCCTCCATTACGCTACGATGGCTTATTGACCATTGATGTGAAATGCCGTTTCGAAAAAATGGATTTCTATATTATTTTCGTCGGTAATTTATCTTGCAAATTATTTTTCAATGAACATGTGTTGTGAGAAATATTCGACATGGAAGGTATTCGACATGCAAGTGTATAGCGCAACCTAAATTACAAAAAAATGGCAGCCTCCAGTAATTTGAAGTGTGTGAAAAATGTTTCGAACTTTGCCTTCAAACTACGATTTTTAAACAGACGAATAGGGTGATTTTTAAACCCAAATCATTATGATAGTCACATTTGCAACATATCTATCTTGGAATAGTGCCAAAATTGTTATTTTCACAAAATAAAACTATTTTTAGACGATCTTCTCAATCTCAGCATGACTAGCGCCTAGCCCCAGGATAAGCTTGTATTGGCCTTCGCGCGTGACCTTGACCTACACATGGTAAATTCCTATATTTTTCTTGAGATTTTCGTGGCCTTTAATTTCGCGATCATCAAGTGATCGTGAAATTCGCAAAAATTAAGGGTGCGTCAACATAAAGGGATCAACAGTAATTGTAAATATTCTACACAATGCAAAGTAAAAAAAAATTGTTTAAAAAAGTATAAAAAATAGTACAGTGTTCCTTTTAGGTGATCTGTATAAGATATAGATGAAGTATTTTTAACTTCATTAAAAAATGTGGCAGAGCCAAGTCAAATGGGACTTAAGTCGGAAAATTGAAAATTGAGTTTTTTTTTTATGGATTATAACACTACACATTATTATCTTTAACATGCAAAATAAATCAGTTTCATACGATGTTTCCTTGTGAAGTTATGAACAATTATTTAAAATGAAGTTTTGAGAAACTGCTTTTAAAATTGTTTATCAGTATACATTGACTGCAAGGTCATTTTAAATTGCATTTTTTAAACATTTTTTGATCGTATATATGAAAATTGTTAAGGTAGTATGAAAGTTGATTGTTTAACTATATATTTTTTAAATAAAATGAAATTTGAAAAAAATGACCATTTTTAAATTTCTGACTTTTGTGGAAAAACTAACATTTGTATGTACTTTTTAAAGCCTGTTTTCATGTTGATCATTAATACGCCGATCTGAAACGTTGTTTTGAATCATTATAAAAATGATAAAACTTTTAACGATAAAATTCAATTCTGAACTATCGTAATTTACTATACTATACTCAATGAAATTCATATGCTTTTGCAACAAATTGAAATTAGCATAATAATAATAATAATAATAATAATAATAATAATAATAATAATAATAATAATAATAATAATAATAAGAGTCATTTCTTAAGCGTTTAACATAAAAATATCTCTAAGCGCTGAACAACAATTTACCAACATTTCATTAATTGAAAACATTACTAAACAAAACTAAATTTTAAAAAGATGTGTTTTTAAAGCCGACTTAAATAAAAGTGACGAGATTAATGGATTTCTTCTGGGAGAGCGTTTCAGACCAATGGTGCAGCAACTGAGAAAGTTCTACTACCGTAGGAAACAATTTGAAGCACTTTCCGACTACCTTTTGTATACATATAGTTAGATAATCGTAAATTTCTAAAATGAGTTGCTAACTAAATGTAAAAGTGAAACAAAATACATGATTTATTTCTAGGCACAAAACCTATAAATCAATGTCGCAGGCAATGTTGCCTCGCAAGCAACTCACCATCTTCAACAAAATCGTTGAAGTTGAAGTCAGTTTAACTTTAACAATCCAAATCTTTAACTTCTTTTGAAGTCAAAATTTACGTCAAAAGTGACCCTTTTTCTTGTCAATCATTGTGAACATCATCATTTTTCAAAATTAAACATAAAAAAATTGCCGTTTCAAAATTCCTTTTTGGGATTTGAAAAAAAAAAACAGGAAAACGGGCTTTAAGGTACAACAATCATGAAACCAACGTGGACAGAAAAACTTGACAAACACAACTGTCCACAAAACTGAACAAAATGGGTGGTATAAATGATGGTGAATTTTGGAAATGCTGAGTGTATTAGTTAGAAAAATGAATTACCTGGTAACAATTTGTAAGAGATTGTTATCAGTCCATACCTGGCCGGGCTGAGGGAATAAAAGTATAGGTTGTTAAATCCTTGAAATTAAAAGTAAACTGTTTGCTGTAAACCATGAATAAAACCATTAATCATGACCATACATTACAATTGTGCCTCTTCTATAGTTATAATAAAAAGGACAAAATACTGATAAAAGACCAATGCTGTGATAATGATGGCTGGATCTCAAATGAGTTTGATTTACTTGGTATTGTAGAATACCAAGGATAGCCTACAAAAGTCCTAAGTGGTGGACTTATTTCCAGTGGGGTCCTTTTGGTGGTGATTGGGAGTATACCGGAAGACAATTCCCTACGCTTCCCAGTGGGGTCCCTGTGGGGGTGATTGGCCAGTATACTGGGACACATCCCCTACTCTCTCCAGTGGGGTCCCAGTGGGGGTGATTGGCCAGTACTCTGGGAGACATCCCCTACTCTTTCCAGTGGGGTCCTTCTGGTGGTAATTGCCCAGTACACCGTGAGACAATCCCCTACTCTTCCCAGTGGAGTCCCTGTGGGGGTGATTGGCCAGTATACTGGGAGACATCCCCTACTCTCTCCAGTGGGGTCCTTCTGGTGGTAATTGCCCAGTACACCGCGAGACAATCCCCTACTCTTCCCAGTGGGGTCCCTGTGGGGGTGATTGGCCAGTATACTGGGACACATCCCCTACTCTCTCCAGTGGGGTCCCTGTGGGGATGATTGGCCAGTATTCTGGGAGACATCCCCTACTCTTTCCAGTGGGGTCCTTCTGGTGGTAATTGCCCAGTACACCGCGAGACAATCCCCTACTCTTCCCAGTGGGTTCCCTGTGGGGGTGATTGGCCAGTATACTGGGAGACATCCCCTACTCTCTCCAGTGGGGTCCTTCTGGTGGTAATTGCCCAGTACACCGCGAGAAAATCCCCTACTCTTTTTTTTTCGAAGAGTGTACTACATTCTTTAATGTGCACATGAGTCATGTTGTACATGGGACATAGACATATACATAGAAAAACTTTATTTGGAAAGATAAGAGTAAAAAATAAAGTGTAGTACAAGCATAAATATTAAAAACAGTGACACACTTTAAAACCTCTTTTAAAATTTGAATTGAAAATGTGAATAGTGTTTGGAACAAAGGATGATCTAAAACGTGAATTCATCCAAAAGATGGTGTGCTAGTAACTTGTATTTGGTTCCTCCTCCAGCCGAAACACAAAGAGAGTGGCGTGGTGTTCAATCAAACCATGGAGCAACGGGTTTCCATGGTTCAGTGCACAGCACAGTGATTTCCACCAGCTATACAACAGACTGCAGATTTACTGCCATCACTTTACCTAAAGCACTGATAGGTCTTAAGCTTTGGCAAAATCACACCGCATACAATGCTTATTCAAGCGTGGTGCTTTTATACTAGGACTGTGCTTATTCAAGATATACTGTATACATGGATTCAAACTAGTAAATCACTTTAAGGCTTACCTGTGCAAAATTAATATGGCTAGGTTCCGGAGTACTTGAAGCAGTCTCAGGTGACATTCCCATTGGTCCTGAATCAGCCTGGAAGGGTAAAGAATGATTAACACTAGTACCATAAGCTTGTGCCATCTCTGCTGTGATACTATCTGGCGTGCCACGTTCGCTTCCAGAGATGCTACTTTTACGATCAAATGGATAAGGTGTGGCTAGCGTTATAGACTCTGGCAGTGGGATTGAGTCATATCGCTCTGTTTCATTAACTGACGTCTGTGGGCTGACAGCAGGTAGAGGCCTGTGCTGTTGGTCTAATTCACACTTCTTCAGACTTTCAACTGCTGTGGCAGCGGTGATGGTAGTAGTTGAATCACTCTCTTGTGCATTTTCAATTTTTTCTTGTTTTTCTTCTGGTTTTGGTGCAGAAGCATCATCTTGTGTTTTTTCAACATGCAGCACTTGAAATCGTCCGACATTTGTAACATTTTTGGCTTTCTCATTTTCTGGGCTAGGGGTCTTTTCCTCTGGTTTATCTGCTGCCACAGGCTGAGATTCTGGTGAAGTTTCTTTTGAACCCTTAGCAGCTGGAGACACCTTAAATCGTCCAACAACTACAGGTTTCTCAGTTGTCTGTCCTTCTGTGCCTTTTGAAGCGACTTCAACTACTGAAGATGCCTCGCCAGTTTGTCCTATATTATTTTCATTTGTATTAGCATCAGCTTTGCATGTTTTGGTAATTATTGGGTCATCTTCAACCTTCTTAACAGAAAACCTTGACTGAACGCCATTGGCAGTGGGCACTATAGTATTAGTAGCTAAAGGATCAACTTCTAAAGATTTTTTGCGAGTTTCATCAATTTCTTTGGTTTTGTCTTTTGGTAGCTGCTCTGGAGAGTCCTTCTCAACAGAATTTTGAGAACTAATTGGCTCGGGTGGTAACAAAGATGTAGCAATTTCTTGCTCAGACATTGTTCTTTCAACGGAAACAGCACCCAATACTCGTTTCTCTTGATCAGAGGTCTTTCTCTCCAACTGTGGATGCATTGCTGTTTGGGATGGAATTTGCTGTATAAATGTACCACTGGTACTAGGCACTGCGTGTTGTCCAGGAGGAGCTGACTTCTGTACACCAGAAAATTGTTGCTGGGTAGACGTCCCAGAATTATGATACACCTGTTGTTGCTGCCCTGTAAATGGAGCATTTGAGATTTGTTGTCCCTGTTGAGGGATAATATTAGTACTAGTCTGAGCTCCTTGTTGCATCTGATTTTGCCCTGTTGTGGGAGGTCCCTTACCAGGCTTTCTAGAAACTTTGGTCAGTTTCTGATCAAGATCCAATAATGAGGGTCCACCTTTTTCTTTAATTTGACCAACTGACTGTTGGCTTTGTATCCTTTGAACTGGTTGGCTGGGTATCCGATTTTGATTAGAACCCTCTTGTTGTTGATTCGGTACTCTTTGCCCTTGTTGACCAGGAATCCGAGTTTGATTAGAACCTTCTGGTTGTTGATTTGGAACTCTTTGCCCTGGTTGGCCAGGTATCCAATTTTGATTTGACCCTTCTGGTTGTTGATTTGGTACTCTTTGCCCTGGTTGTCCAGGAATCCAATTTTGATTCAACCCTTCTGGCTGTTGGTTTGGTATTAATTGACCTGCTTGGCTAGGTATCCAGTTTTGGTTTGATCCCTCTTGAATATTCTGCTGGTAGAGTTGGCCAGGTACTGGAGCCACAGGCTGTGGCTGACCAGAGTAAACAGGTATGCTATCATGGTAGATCTGCTGGTTAGCAGTTACAGGTTGAACTGGAGTTGGCTGTTGGTATCCAGGTTGCATAGCATACATTTGCTGCTGGTGACCAGGCTGTTGTGTCTGGAACTGTCCGCTTGTCACTGATTGAACTTGTCCTGTTTGATAAATTGCCTGAGGAAGGGTTACATGAACAACATTGCCTGGTTGTGGTTGGTGCACTACATTGCTTGGTGACTGATGAACCACAGTTCCAGGTGGTGGTTGGTTTATCACACTTCCTGGTGGTGGTGGTTGGTGTATCACACTCCCCGGTGGTGGTTGGTGTACCACACTGCCTGGTAGTGGTGGCTGATGTACCAAACCCAATGGTGGTTGTTGGTGTACTGCACTCCCTGGTGGTTGTTGGTGTATCACACTCCCTGGTGGTTGTTGGTGTACCACAGTTCCTGGTGGTGGTTGCTGGTGTACCACAGTTCCTGGTGGTGGTTGCTGGTGTACAACACTCCCTGGTGGTTGCTGGTGTACCAAACTCCCTGGTGGTTGTTGATGTACCACAGTTCCTGGTGGTGGTTGTTGGTGTACCACAGTTCCTGGTGGCTGTTGGTGAACCACACTCCCTGGTGGTGGTTGATGTATGACACTCCCTGGTGGTGGTTGATGCATGACACTGCCTGGTGGTGCCTGGTGTATGACATTGCCTTGTGGTGATTGGTGCACCACACCCACTTGTGGTGGTTGCTGTACCACATTGCCTGACTGTGCTTGGTGGATAACATTACCAGGCTGGGTCAGGACAATACTTCCTTGCCGGGCTTGGCCTCCACCATCATGATGATACATCATTTGTTGTTGAACATCCATCTGCCCAGTGTTAACAACTTGAGCTTGGCTTTGGATAAACGCTGGTGTTGCAGCACCAGTCATTGCAGAGCTTCCTTGAACAAGAACAGTACCACTCTGAGAAGCTATCACTGCACCCCCTTGTTGTCCAATCACTGTGCCGCCTTGAGCTGCCATCACCTGGTGGGTTGGAGGTGGCTGGTAGACATTACTACTAACCGTTGATGCTGCAGTGGCTATGGTGTTCTGTACAAAATACTGTTGTGATACCATTGGTTGAGTGACTGGTGTTGGTACTGGTACATCAGATACCGGCAGTGAGGGCGGTATAGAAGCTACCTTTGGATTAGCCATTTGGTCGAATGCAAGTTTCATTGTTACAGATCCTGCTGATGATGACAGATCTGTCTGTACTTGTTGTATTTCTAAATTGGTAATATCTCTAGTGGCTTCAACAGACGTAGCAGTGAATGATTCCTGTTGTAGAACAGCTGGTTTAGATGTCAAATCCCCAGAAGGCTCTTTCCTTGGAGACGGCACTGCAGTATCAGCTGGCTTTTCATGCACTTTTGCCTGTCGAAATACAACAAAAAAACATCTTTTTCAAGTATACTGAGATAGAATTCTTTGATATAGGTCAAAAAACAATTTTTACTCATCCACAGCCAACTTTAATACCAAAACTAAAAACTACACAAGATCAAGGAGCTTGGCATAATGCAATTACAAATTGTAAATGCATCTCAGCACAGAGCTACACTGATTTTTGTGTTAAGAGAAGGCAACGAAGACATCAATAAACCAGCACTGATAGTTGAGGGCATGCAGGTTTTTTTTTGCCTTGGGGAGATGAATGAACCCACCATGCATAGTTTACCTACCTCATCACTACACGTTATTATAGAAGAATGTGAAGTCAGCAACACAATCATCGAACTGATGGATATGGCCATGATGATGATGTCTTTATACCTGGATAAAACTAACACATATAATTAACATAAAATTTATATAAAAAGCCTACCTGTGCGGCCGGATCTTCATCAATATCAATTGGTACAATTATTGGATGGTGAGATACACCCGACTTAGGACTTGATGGTGGTACAGGTCGTTCTAGTTCACCAGGTGGTGAAATTGCTGCAGGACCCTTCAGTTTGGCCTCCTCGCATATCTTATGAAGTTGATCAATTAGAAAAGTCTGGTAAGTAGGAGTAATCACCCCTTCCTTAATCTGTACATAAAATGTAAAGGTGTTTTTAAATTTTTGTGATACCAAAACTGCAATTTTATATAAAATAAAATTGCTTTCAATCTATTTCATATAAATTGAAAGTTAACTAAAACAATTCTACCTTTAATAATAAAAATAATAATATTCGAGATTTATATAGCACTTATTGCAAACCTTTAAGCGCTGCAGAATTAATATCCCAGTCATTGGAACAAATGCCTATGGAATACAATCCAATCCATAATGTTGTAGCCATAATCAGCGCAAATGGCATTTGTACCTCCCAGATACCCACTTATACTTCTTGGTGGAGCGATGCAACGTAGTTAAAGTGTCAACAACTGAGTGAGCCTCAAACTCTCCACCTCATGATTGGAAGTCTGAAACAAAACTGCTACACCAACTGCTCACATAGGCGAAAATGAAAACGTTACTCTTCCATTTTTGAAAGGTGCCAAATGTGTTAAAAAATGTGTCAAATTTTTCACCTACGAATCATTGATCGTCCTAAAATATTCACCAACTGTAAAGATATTTACAGTGTTCTATTTAAATGTTGCAAGAATTTATGACGTATCCATTTTCGTTTCTGTATTTTGTGGAGTTCCGAAACCTAGCTATTATTTTCTTTTACCAAAAAAATTAAATATTGTAATTATGACTATATTTTTTAGTAAGATTAATACTGATCTGCCATGAATATTTTAACATTTATACATATGCAAAAGCAGAACAGAATGGGATAACTAAAATTAAAAATCACCCTCTTTCCTATCAAATGTTTTTTTCTTGTTGCGTGGATAGGAGTTAACAATAAAAGATTCTTGAATTACTATAAAATAAAACTAAAAAGGAATGAAAATATCACAAATTTAACAATAATAAAAATAGTTAAAAGGCTTACAAAGTTAGCCACCATCTCCTCTGGGTTATCGTCTTCATAACTGAATTTAAATGTCACTTGCTGGCCACAGTGGTTTGTGAACGCGCACTCCAATATCTCTTCCTCAAACGATATCACCGATACTTTTGGTGGTCGATCTTTGTTTCTTTTTATACTCTTGTTCCTTTGTTTTCGTTCTTCTTTGCTCTTGTCTCTTTTCTCTTTCTCACAAACTTGTTGGCTTCTGGAAAAATAGAGAAAACAGAAATGAATAATCTAATTTAGTTTTCCATCTTACAACAATATTATGCTTTCCACACATTTTCTAATTTTTTTTTTTAGTTTTTTAAATTTTATTTTATTCAGTTCAAACAAACAGCCATAAAAACCACCAATGTATAGTAAGTTTTTTTTGTAAATTATTAGCAACTGGGTCCAAAATTTTGTTACTAGAAGAGTTATTTATCAAGGGCTGTGAGGTTGTACTATATACCATAGCCAAAACCAGCATTCACCTATGTTGAATTGCCATGTTTATTTTCTACGAGGGTTATTACATTTTCTGAGACAAAATCTTTGATATGGAGATGAATATTAAAAAATTGTTGCAATAAAAAAAGTTTCAACAAACTACCCGTCATCAGTGAGTGAAGCTTGACTGTCATAAGCCGCATCCTTCTCTGTATTACATGTGTATTTACCAGTTTGTTGGGCATCAACCTGAAATAAATTGTGAAGATTATATATCACATCACGAAAAAAACAAAAAAACATAAAATTTTATGATGTAGTTTAATGGTGGGAACAGTTGGCATAGTGGTTATGGTTCAAGATCCAAATTGGTAGGTTGGGTTTCAATTCTCACTCATGCCAGTTGCTTGTGCACATGAACAATGCACTTTACTCGCATTGCTTCAGTCTACGCAGCTGTACAGTAGCCACCGGCAAATTGATTTAACCTGTTAAGTCCCATTCAAGGGGAGTATTACACACTCATCCCACTTCATGCTATGAAATGGGACAAAAACTTCAGCCCTATGCACATTTGGGTCAGAAAAAAGAATTTACTGGCTTTATGTACAAGAGGGTTAAAAAAGATGACTTGAAATAAATACCAGAGTAGGTCAGTTCAAACAAACCCATCAACTTTTCAGATCATCCGTGTTGTTCAGTTTTCCAGACAGTTCAGTTTAGAGAGGCAAGTTCAGATAAGGAGCCTCTCATGGCAAAACCACCAAGCTGAACAAAATTGGAAATTGGAAAAGTGGCACTGTAGCTTGGTGGTTAGCATGCTTGCCTTCCAATCCCGAGGTCCTGGGATCGAACCTGGCTGAACACTAGGTTGGTTCCCACGACTTAACAACGCCACTCCCCAAGAATCATAATGTGACTTGGTTTAGAAAGCATGGCGTAGATCTCATCCTTTAAGTGGCGAGTAAAACTTGCTGTTGGATGTGATAAAAAAAAAACTTGATTTAGTGTAAAACCCATATTACACTTTTTGCAAGTTTATGAGGGATCAGCACCAAAACTGGATATCTACAATTAAAGTTATTGGACAAAGTATACAAAAATGTTCTTAGTATTTGTCTATATTTCCTGTATGCTCATTTCTCAATAACTTCCTGAGCGACAGCTTGGTGGTTTTGCAATGACTACATTGGTTTCATGATTTACAGTATTTTGGGTTTTTGGGTAGATGGATTTGGAAGATTTCACAGGTTTCTGGTTAATCGAATTAAAAGAAAAATTAAATAAGTTCGTGACAATACAATATAATCATACATAATTATTATAATTTGATTACTGTTGTGCTTAAAAAATGTGTTAAAATTTGGAGAAATCACGCAGGTTAATTGACTCATTAAAATAATACCTCATTATTGTATGTTTTGAATTGAAAATAATATTTTATGTCTTAAGAAATAAATTACATAAATTCCTGATCTTGACAATAAAATGTGAATACCTAAAAAGTGTGATTGGTAGATCAATAGGTTTGATGTTAAAGATATATTGTCACCTGAAAATGACCAAAAAATCATCAACATTAATTTTGAAATTAACTTGATCATATCA